>JAACNH010002152.1:0-45501 GCA_019447015.1 Hymenochirus boettgeri
AGAAAAGATTTTCGAATTATGTCTTTTTCGATTATATTATATGAAAATTGCTATCGCACCATTCGAGCAATCCTTGAAAGTGACATAAATTGAGAAAGACCACTGGCTGGAACGATTTCCGATCGTGGTGCCGAAAGCGAACGTTCACTTAGCTCATTTTCGTTAAATAATGGGTCAATAAATACCACGAGATAAGGTGATTTGAGCGAGTCTTATTTACTCATATCTTTTGAGAATGGTCGAGATATTTTTTAGGTGATCAAAATAGCTCCGTACTTCAAAACTATCGAAAATTCGATAGATATCGTTTAAGTACTGCGGTCTTCGCTACAGTGTAGCGTTATAAGATGGTCCACCTAATCGAGAAGACCAGCAGACAAAAACAAACCTAATTTTATTTACGGCCATCTGGTTCTATATATATTAGAGATAGGACACACACATCTAATGAGCTTAGGGAGGAGATGTGGAGCGGCCACCCTGACATGTCACAGAGAAACGAGGAGGAGGCCAACCCTGTCACAGAAGAAGAACAGCTATTGACTCTACACAGTTCCTAGAGGCGTGTTACACTGTTCACTACAGGAGAACCATCTGAAGCAGAAGTAAGTAAGGTAAGGTTTTTAAACCTTCACAGTGCGGCCAGTATGGGATTAAATTTTAGTTTTGGGGGTGAACATGCCCTTAATTTATCCAAAGACACCTCTCCTCCATGGTCTGCAATTCCCTCTACAACACCAATTCTAATGTGCATTGCGGGCAAATTATTTCCTCATATACAACACCATATCAACCATTACTGCATTAAATAGTGTGTCTTACAGATTTCAGCTATGTCCAATAGAGCCAAATCAGTTGTTCTAAAAGATCGGTACAGTAAGTCTGTGGCCCAGAATTTGGACCTTGGGTGGTCTAGGGGCTGTGATGTCTTTGGTACCCTTTCTAATAATAACATCCTTCTATGAAACACTGCCTAAACTGCACTGTACTCTTAAGATATGGTTAATAGATGATTATATGTCGGAATGTTATGCAAATTTGAATTGTACAAACTTTTTTAATAAAAGTTATGATTTATATGAATTTAATAGCTCTACTAAATGCCAAGAATTTTAAAGAAGACACTCCCTCCTACACAGACACAAAACGGAAACAAAAAAAACAACCTGCCACATTCCTGAAATAATGTGTCCACAGACAAATACATTTAAAATTCATACTGCATACTAAATCATTCAAAAAAGAAGGCCAAGTATAAAAGTACCATCTAAAAAACATATACATTTACTACACTTATCCTCAAATGGTGTCAGTTTACTACTGAACAGTGAAAGTACTAAGTTAAATGTGTTTCTAGAGACGTAACAACCGCCCCCACCACTTCCACCCCTGCCAGAGATGTATGCTATGCCATCGCACTTGCGCGTAGAATACTAAGTCCGTCAGGACAGTCGACTATACGCGTAGGAGGAGCAGTGATCGGGTAAGTTCCTTACCTCTCTCCTGGTTCCTGCAGGTTTTTTGAAGAATGGGAGGTAAGACACACAGCTCCTTTACCTCCCATTCTTCAATAAACTAAATGAAATTTAATCAGTGGAGATACCCTTTTAGAAACAAAAATGGTTTAGTTTCGGACTAATGGTTTTGTAAATTCTAAGATCTGGCGGTATTTTCAGAAATACCAAAAGTCGGAACTTAATGAAAATTTACACATCAAATTCCAAATTGCTTGAAAATTAGAAAACCGAGATCAAAAATTATGACAAAAAAAAAATCCCATTGGGTTCATATTGATTTTCAGACTTTTAGATTTCAGAAATTTTTGTATAAGAGCAGAATAGAAATGGGCCTGAATATGTCGGAAATCTGAAAAATCAGGAATGTGGGTGGAAAGTGAATGTTAAAAGGTGTTTAATAATGTTTAAATGTGTCTAAATAAAAATAAAACAAACAAACAGATGTGGCATAGATAGACCACTGTAAAGGTGGATTGTCTACAGTGTAATTATTTTAAATACTCCCGTTCATGATATTGCAACATGCTGTGTCCATAGATACCATTGACGGAAATTCACCATGTAAATAAATGCACCAAATGACACCATGAGCATAATCTCATCAATGTGACCTTTATTACAGTCTGCTATACACAAATTCATACCAATATACACTGACAATAATACACGATATAAACTTAAATTAATGGTCTATCTCCATCAATGAAATCTCCGCAACAAATATTTTCCCAATTAAGATTAATCACTTTGAGGGATGCAGTTTGAATGTTGCAACTGAGCACCTTTACCCTCCCTTTGGGTGATTTTACAGGGACATTGATAGAAATTCTAACTCCTGTATGTGTCAGGGTTCTTCATCATTCTTCTAGTTAATAGGCGCAAGTGGCGATGTAACGCGTCACAAGTACGTTTGTATTCCCTGACGTCACTTCCAAAAGGCCTTCTAATGCCAGGTTCATCCTCAGGTAAGCACTGACCGTTTTCTCCCTATATTTTTGCTCCCTGTGACTCTATGTTTTTGTTCTTGCCAATGCTTCCGTTGCCTTCCCTGTGTGCCTGGCACCCGGTCTCCAGCACAACCCCATCATCAGCTGCTCCAAATTTCCTGCAAACTTACCTTATCATCAGCCTGCTCCAGGTTTCCAGTAATACTTACCTTATCACACCGCTATAGGTTTCCACATTACTTACCTCATCATCAGCCACTTTAGGTTTCCAAGCAATACTTACCTGATCATCAGCCGCTCCAGGTTTCCAGAAATACTTACTCATCATCATCCACCCGCTCAGGTTTCCTGCAATATTACCTCATCATCAGTCGCTTCAGGTTTCCACAATACTTATCTCATCATCAGTTGCTTCAGGTTTCCAGCAATACTTATCTCATCATCAGCTGCTTCAGTTTTCCTGCAATATTACCTCCTCACCAGCCACTCCAGGTCTCCAGCAATACATATCTCATTATCAGCTGCCCAGGTTTCCAGCAATTCTTACCTCATAATCAGCTGCTCCAGGTTCCCAGCCCCTCCTGGTCTCCAGTAATACTTACCTCATCATCAACTGCTCCAGGTCTCCAAACATACTTTCCTCATCATCACTGCTCCAGGTCTCCAAACATACTTTCCTCATCATCAACGTACGCTCCAGGTCTCCAGAAATACTTACCTCATCAAGCCACTCCAGCTCTTCAGCTACACTTACTTTACATCTGCCACTCCAGTCACCAGCTATGCTAATAATATATATCTCCAGCCCACTTACCTCACTGCCACTGCTCCTACTTTCTAAGTCTCTATTTACAGTTGTCACCCACGTCAGTGTGTTACCCAGCCTCAGGAAAAGTGCTGCCACCTTCACCACTGAGGCTCCACCCACTAAACCTGATATGTTAGTATTCTGTGTAAAAGCAGACAGTAGAACCGCACCTATATAGTAAGTATAGTATCCCTATACGATCTAATTATTCTATTGCTATACAGTATGTTGCTCTTTAAAATTACTATGAGAAAGCGAGATTGTCAATTTTGGTCCTACACAATATTATTTGGATCTATTTTCATTGCAATAAATTATATTAAGAGTAAACAAAGCATTCCTCAAACATCTGTTTTTTTATCACACACCGTTACATAGATTCCAGATGTCATTACTAACTTTTTCTAATATTTAATCCTTTTATATTTCAGTATGACTAAAATAAACCAAATAATAAATTGTAAATGATAATAATACTAGATATCAGTGTATTTCTGATATTTGTTACATTACCTACATTAATGTTGGCTGTTAAAAGGAGAGCTATAAGCTAAAATGAAAAAAGCACAATTTTAAAAATTGCTTACAGAGAAACAAGTTGTTTCCACACATAGGATTAAAGAGACCCAATCATGTAAAAGCACGCTTCAATCACTATCACAACTAGTTTGTACCGTTTATAACAATTATCGTGACCTTAAGAAAAGATTTGCAGTGGTTTTGAAATGTCACACAAACTAGCACCACAAAATTCAATGTTGCAATTGCAGAATTTCTGTTGGATCAATATCTGGAATCAATCAAGCAAATTTTACACTAATTGTGATTTACCAAGTGCTACATAGTAAAAAAGGCACACACACAAAAAAACTGTTAAAAAGGGGAAAAATTCCTTCCTGACTCCAAATAGCAATTGGAAAGTATCCCGGATCAATCAGAAATGCAGTATATGTATTATACAGTAATTCTCAATATTATTTAATTTTTAGAAACTTTCTCTAACCCCCTTTAAAAGCTATTCAGTGAACTTGTCATTACCACTCTGCTGAAGATGAATCTACCTGAAATAAACTTCCAATCTTAAAGGGCATCTATGTGAAAAAACACATGCCCCTTTGCAAAGTTAATTCATGTATCTGTGCTGCCTTATGCTATCTCTGTCATGACTTTGTTTAACCATGATGTCAGAGATCTCTCGCAGCACTCCCCCCTTCCCCCTCCCCTCTGATACCTCCTCCATGTCTCAACTCCAGCTAACCGACAAGCTTATCATGTGCAGTAAGTTAAAGTTCAACATCCTGAAAAACACACCACGCACAGTGGCCATGAAGCAAGCTGCTCCGGAGACACGGAAGAAAAGGAGAACAGTACAGTTTACAATCTCTCACTTTGGACCATCATCAATCAGTGAAAGCTATTAAAAAGGGGGTCAAGTGCAGCCTTATATCTACCATCAAAGCTACCTCTTTCCTCTGCTAATTGCTCTTATCTCTATGTTTATTACAGAACAGGGAGGGGGGATCACGTCACAGGGATTTGATTGACAGTCCAAGTGAGAGTAGAGAATGCAATCACATATTCTTCTAACTGTTTATCTCAGGACGAGAGGGAATCTGAAAAAAGTGAAGACACTCTGGGGTTGTGGGAATTATAGAACACATGGAAAAAAAGAAAAAAACGTTCATTTTCCCCACTATAGATGCCCTTAAAAGGATGTCACGTGTCCTCTGATATGACTGATTAATAAAAAAATGCACCGGAGAGTTTATTGTATGCCCATTAATATATTTATATAAAGTGATCATATCCCAATCCCCGCAATGTCGCTTCTCCATGTAAACAGCCCTAACTTGTCTAATCGGCCTGCATAGTCAAGCCCCTCCATTCCCCTTATTAATTTAGTTGCTCTTCTCTGAACTGCTTCCATAATCTGAAGATAAACTTTTTTTTTTACAATTGTGTTACCTCATCACTGAGTTGCACATGCTGACTTCTAAAGTTCTTTAGCACACACACCCCCACCAGAGCTGTCAATTAACTTCTGTAATTATTATTCACAGAACGAAAACTGCAGAAATCAGAAAATGTTTTGGAATTACAAATGATTACTCGGTTAATGCAGTTAATATCAAAGATGAGTGTTTCAGCTATTGGTTAGACAGGAATTATAGGACCCCTTCAAGTGCATTCCATTTTACTTTAGTTCTCCTTTAAACTCATGAATGCCATGTTATGGAGTACAATTTTTAAAACATTTTTTATATACCATGTGATATATCTTAAATGTTAATTTGTTCTTGTAATTTAGCTATTTAATTGCGCCCACACCTGTTCATTCCTGTTATTTCTATTCTTCTTTTAGTGAGGCCTCAAGACAAATATAATATTACATTTTGTAAAACTACTTATTCAGCCGTTGTGCCTGCAGTTATATTGTTGGATTATTCCTACCTGCTTTGGGCCAAGTTTTTTTTTCTCCTGAATATTAAGGTTGAATTGTATTGTGCATCCAATTAAGCTGCAATTTCTGATATGGATTTTATTAACAAATGGAGCTATTTAAAATAGTACTCTTTTGATCTCTCTGTGTTGGTTTATTAGAATACATAATAATGCCAAGGGTACAAAAATAATTTCGCAAGGGTTTATCCATAATGGTGTTCATTGCTTCACAATAAAGGATACCCAAACACCTACTGTTGCAAAGCTGGAAGCATGCACTTTTCTGGATATCCTTGTAGACTAGTTATCAATTTTTCCTGTACCATAATAGGAGGCTTTAGTTAAGGAACATAAGAATATGGCTATACATTAAATTCTAATGCGTTGTGTTCATAGTAAGAGCCAGGGGCGTATCTAGGGTCTAAGAAGATCAGGGGCACTCCTGGGCACTCCATGTTAGCATTAGCATATCACAGCCAGGTGTTAAGGGTGTGATTAGATAGTGGCAAGAGGTGTTATAGGAACGTTAATCACACCCTTCACCTGGCTGTGATATGCTAATTGGGATTTTCCAGGGTACATAATTGCCACAATTCTTGTACAAGTCATTCTGAATTGAGAAAGCCAGTCGGATGACTAGCGAAACGTCTTCAAGAACTACATTTCATGTCCAGTTGATCTAATTGAATACAACAGATATACCATGACCGTGGATATGAGAACCTTCACAAGCATCAGGACAGAAGGAAATTAATATTTTATTATATTTGGGGGAGTTCAGTTTAAAAAAATGGAAGCAGTTCAAAAACAGAGCATTTGATTTTTGTTTTTGTAATTGCGCTTATTTATTTGTCCCCTTCAGGTTAGTTGGTGCCCATGTCTTGGTGTACACCCATGCATATGGCATACCATTTTGATTAAGGATTTGTGGGGATATATTTTTTTTTTTCGACTTGTCATATGGGTTTGGGTAAGATTTCTACTTTTTAATCATCTTTTTTTCCCTTAAAATCTTCAGTAAGTCACAAAAGCTTGAAATTCTGCAATGAACTGCATTAAAGTTTTTGCATGTATCTGTAAAAGAATGGCACTATTATATAGATAGATGTGTATATTCAAAATATATATACAGTAGATTGTTAGGAGTATCTCCAAGTTTAATGGGTGTTTAATTTGAAAACCTGGAAGCTGTTTAAAATGCAGATCAGGTTGATATATTTTTTTTTGTAATTGTACTAATATATTAGTCCATTTTAGTGTTTATTGGTGGCCACTTCTCTTTTTCCATCAATGCATGTGGCATACAATTTTATCCAGAAGAGCTTAGCTTTCATTATTGGTATTGTTTTTTGAACATTCAGCTACATTTTTTGTGGAAAATTCCCCCTTTGTATTGTGACTGAGTATCTGTGTTTTGATCAAAACTTACCCCAGTTAAAAAAAAATTGGGGTGTAGGTGGATCATTTATAAAAATATTTAACTTTAAGGGGCATTGATTCATTTGGTAATTATTCTCCGTTAACTATCAAAAAGTCCTATACATTCAATTTGGCGTAAAATTGGTGTTTTCATTTTGGTGAGTTTATTTGATGGGAAAAGTGGGGTATCTACATATGTCTGGTATTGTTGTACTTGGGAGAATTAGAAACCATATGATTTTTGTGCATAAACTTAATTTTTCATGCCCCTTACTCTTCCCTGTCCCATGTCATGCCTACACTGAGGATCCTGTGGGCTGTGATAAAGCCTGATCAGGCTGTAAATAAAGTAAGTAAAGTAAGTATTTAAAGAGAGAGAGGAGACCTTGCACAAAGCTGATCGAACAGAGAACACTGTACTGAAAGTAATCTGAATTAACGTGTGTATTTTGAGTTTAAATGTTGTGACAGTATAGGAAATACAGGCCACTTTCAGTAGTTTAGGCAGAGCCCAAGCAGTAGGGAGTCCCTGTGACACAAAGCATTTCCTCTAGTCTATTTTTAGTCTCCATAAGTCTCTCCCCAGTTTTCCCTGGTGGCCTTTAAGAGATTCTGACCGAGTCTTGCTAGTGAACATTTTTGGTGTGGTTGTTCTTTGCTCCCACACTTGGCTCTACTGCTACAGATTTATATTCGTGTTTAAAGAGGATGATTATTTACAATTTGTCAGAGGTTAGATTCAACAATACCAGGACTGTAAGTATTGCACTTATAGACAGTGTGTTCCAGTTTAGTTGAAGTCCAGGCTTTCTAAAGGTTGTAAAAGCTAGCTAGCTGTGAGAACAGTAACTGATCCCAGTTTTTGACACTCAAATTCATTTATTTGCCGTGCTTCTGTTAACTCTTGCTTTTTGAATAAGTGGGGCCAATTTTGTTTACAGCAAGATCTTAGAGACCCAATTGAGACCCTTTGGTTAAAGCTAGGGCTTAGAGTCCCAAATTAGAATGTTACAAATCCATTTTGCTCTGTATATACATCTAGTAATATAAATGTTCTGTGTTAATGGGCAGATACTGAGAATTAGTATCTGCAGTCCTTGCATTCATGACACCCCCCCCCCAAATCTAATGTACCGAGAGATTAATGTATGGTCCATTTAAGGATAATGTCACTATAAAGTCAAGTTTGTTCATTGGAAGCTGCAGCTTTAAAAAGACTGTTGTCATATTTTTTTTAACTATGCTCCTCCAGAGCCTAGCGTTGTGCCTTGAAAGTTGCTGACATCTTGTTACTGGTTTGCTGAATGTTAAGTTCCGCCCCTCTGAGATTTCCTCTGCTTTCTCCTGCTTGAGCCTCAAACGGTAATGCCTGTGAGTTCTGTGCACTCTCCTGCTTGGGCCTCAAACGGTAATGCCTGTGAGTTCTGCACTCTCCTGCTTGAGCCTCAAACAGTAATGCCTGTGAGTTCCGGCACTCTCCTGCTTGAGCCTCACATGTTTCGAGCCTCAACAGTGCTGTGAGTTCCGTGCACTCTCCTGCTTGAGCCTCAAACAGTAATGCCTGTGAGTTCCATGCACTCTCCTGCTTGAGCCTCAAAGGTAATGCCTGTGAGTTCCATGCACTCTCCTGCTTGAGCCTCAAACAGTAATGCTTGTGAGTTATGTGCACGTGCGTGTACATGGAACTCAGACATTAACATTTGAGGTTCAAGCAGGAGGGGCGGAGCTTAACATTCAGCAAACCAGTAACAAGATGTCAGCAACTTCCAAGGCACAAAGCTAGGCTCTGGAGGGCATAGGTAAAAAAATATGGCAACAGTCTTTTAAAGCTGCAGCATCCAAATGAACATAACTTGATTTACAGTGCACTTATCCTTTAATATATTTTTAAGAAGTGAACATATCTCTGCGTAAGTGTTGTTTCTCTGGTGTAAACAGCTCTATCTTTTTATCTGCTTTAACAGCTCTAATCTATCTGCATAGTCAAGCCCCTCCATAACCCCTTATTAATTTAGTTGCCTATCTCTGAGCTCTTTATATTTCCAAGATGTCCCTTTTATATATGAGGCCTTACCATTGCTTTGTAAGGAGGGAATATTATAATGTACAGGGTATCAACAGGATACCAGCACTTATAAAGATTGCACTTAAAGGATAAGTGCACTATAAAATCAAGTTATGTTGATTTGGAAGCTGCAGCTTTAAAAATACTGTTCCCATATTTTTTTTTACCTATGCCCCTCCAGAGCCTACCTTGTGCCTTAAAAGTTGCTGACATCTTGTTACTGGTTTGTCTGAATGTTAACTCCGCCCCTCTGAATTTCCTCTGCTTTATCCTGCTTCAGCCTCAAACAGTAATTGCCGGTCGGTGAGTTCGTACACTCTCCTTCTTGATCCTCAAACAGTAATGCCTGTGAGTTCCTGCACTCTCCGGCTTGAGCCTCAAACAGTAATGCCTGTGATTCCGTTGAGTGCGTGTGCATGAACTCACAGGCATTATCAATTCAGGCTCAAGCAGGAGAATGCAGAGGAAATCTCAGAGGGGCTGAGCCTAACATTCAGCAAACCAGTAACAAGATGTCAGTAACTTTCAAGGCACAAAGTTAGGCTGGAGGCCATAGGTAAAAAAAAAATATGGCAACAGTATTTTTGAAGCTTTTACAGTGCACTTATCCTTAAGATCTGTCTTTCTAGTTTGTGTGCGTTTAGTATAAGCACTAAATTGTTGGGCGGAACCACAAGTCTTACGGAGGTACTGCAATTAATATGTGAAATTCCCACAATTTGCAGGAGGAGTGGCAAGGTAGACATTTGCAGGAGGGGTGTTCGGGTGCATGCGGGGAATACGTGCACAGAGGATGTATGCGCGGCGTTGGGCATGTGCATGCTAACAGGCTTTAAAACAATTACTAATATTCAAATTGTGGATTTGCTACAATGTGCAGAATCAAGGTTTGTCTGCAGCAATTGCACATTATTTGAAGTTTCCAATGCTCTGCATACTTTGTGTCATCAGCACCTTGCTCTAATAACCCTCTTCGTTCTAAGGCTGGGTACACACCATACAATATTTACGGCCAACCAACCAATAATACTGTGTATCGGTCGGTTGGAAATATTTTGTGTTTTGGTTGGTTGCGGATTTCCTATATTTCGATTTCCAGTGATTTGTCCAAGCTGACTGCTCGCTAATGTTGAATGTTCGTCTGGATAAATCTCCGCCCATGTATACCCAACTGATTAAATATAATTTAGGCCCCATTACATAACCCTGAAGCACTTTTTCTTTCAAGGCCAGCAGGACGTAGTTAATACATAAGTTGCCCATCTGGCACAGTATTAAAATCCTTAGAAAAATCTAAGTATACCACATCCACTGCTATGCCAGAATTTAAATTACTCACGTCTTCATAAAAACCAAGCAAGTTAGTTTAACAGGATTTTTTCTCATTAGAGATGAACTGAATCCGAACCAAGTTTTGAAGCAGATTTCACAGATCTGCCAGAACTAGGAAGCATATGAAGTTTCCGGTACTGGATGGTGTTTTTTTTAAAGATTTTGGGCATTGATACGTGTTCCCCAGACCATTTCTCAGGTCCCTGAACCATGTACAGTAAGTTACCTTTGCTAATTATACCTTATTTTTAGGCAGAACTTTCAGATTTTTTAACTCCCATAGACTTCAATGGGTCGCTTGTGGATTTTTAGAATTTTTCTGAAAATCTGTGACTCTGCAAGTGGAATGGATTTAACACCTCTTTGTCATATGAATCCATTCTGATTACTACAGTTCTTGAGACAAAGTCAAGAATATGATCCTGTAACAAGATTTTTATTATGTTTCCCACCACTGATGTTTAACTTACAGGTCTATAGTTACCAGGCTGTGAACCACTACCCATTTTTTAATGTTAGTATTACAACTGCTTATTTCCAACCCATACGCACATTGCCAGACAAAAATGAATCTGAAAAGATAAGGAACAGTGGTCTGTATTTTCGATAATTTTCAAAATCACGAGCCATTTGCTAACCCTAGAATTTATTCAGTAACCCTCGAAAGTATCGTTCATTTTCTGTAACCCTCAAATGTATGGATTGTTTTTCGCTAACCCTAGAATTTATAATTCGCTAATCCTCGAATGTAGCCATCGATTTTTGACAACCCTCGAAACTATTGTTTCGTTTTCGGTAAAAACCTGTGTTTACTAAGGTCACTCCCATAATTCACCTTATCTGGGAACACCCCTAGGTGTGAGCCGGAAACTTCACAGTAAACTGCAGTCTTGCTTCCTGAAGCTGACAGTCAATCATGTAACAGCTCAGAGATCCCTCCCTCTGACACAGAACACAGATTCCAGTGCATTTTTTTGTGTAAAAACATTAGAAAGCTCCTGTCCCTAACAATGTAAATTCCTATGCTTTTCATACCAAAAAGAAACTAATCTTTGCAGTGTATGTCTTTGCTAGCATGTTGAAAAACAAACATTTAACATTTCAGCAAAAAATAAAAGTAAGTATGGGGATAGAACCAGCAACCTTCTATACTGTGTCTTTCTAAAAGAAAGCTTTATACCTCTAGCCACAGGGCTATATTGTAATGAATCAGTACATGTAGGGTCTTAATTTTGCTAACCCATAATAAAAACAAAAAAAGGGAACACGGGAATCAAACCTGTGTCCCAATAGTCTGATTTTTTTCCCTAACCCAGCACTTTAGCAAAACACGCCACAGGTGAACTATCAATCAATAGAAGTAAATACAAGTAAAATCAGTTCACTTTTGATTGCTTCTCAAGACTGTCAGTAATTCACGCTGGTTGTAAATAATAACAGAGCTGCTATATATAAGTTTGAACATATGTAGAAACTTCATATTTTTCTAGAAACATGGAACAAACAAAAAGCACTAAACTCAGCAGTAGACTATGATATATTGTTTCATAAGTAAACTAGGGTATTTGAACTGTGACTTCTTGGTCTGTTTGCTCCTAAACACACAGCATTTACTCAACTGTGATCACAGGTACATTTAGAGATGCTAAAACTCTGCACATAGAGACAGTGAATCCTGAGGACAGGGGGTGTGGCTCTTGAAGCCAACATGGGCTATGAGTTGTTGGCAAGAGAATCTATTACTTATATCTACATAAATGCAAATAACGAGAAAAATCTTTCAACTGTAGGTATTCTGGGAGATTTAACTTTCACATTAGGATCTGAAAAAATGAAGTTTAGTTCTCCTTTAAAGGGCATCTATAGTCAAAAAAACACTATGCCCCATTGCAAAATTAAATTAATGTACTCTGTGCTGCCTTTATCCTACCTCTGTCAGTGACTTTGTTTTTCCATGGTGTCAGATCTCTCTACAGCACTCCCCTGTTTATATACAGGGCAGGGAACTCCGAGGTGGGGTAATGTCCTTATATTATAATGTGAAGGAGTCCATTATTTCTTATAATACATAAGTTGTAGATTCCTTCACCCCATTCATATTTTAAATTCTAGCCTTGTCCCTATTCCCACCTTAATTTAAACCCTCAAGCTACCTTCTGTAACTTAAACCCAGTAGAAAGGAACATCCCAGCCCAGCATCTATGCGGTTAAACAAATCTTTGTGGCGGAGAGAGGCATTGGTTATGCAGTGACAGGAAGCTCCTCCAGCAGATTCCATTAGTGAAGTTAACACTGGAATGGGCGGAGTAGTGGGATATAAGAAATATAAGAAATTAGTCACTTAGTGACATAGCTGAGTGATTTTTATAAGGATACATACCACTGCAGCTCCCATTATAAAATATCACACTTATGTTTTATATATATATTATATATATTTAATCATATATTCACATATTGTTATTATTTCAAACATAGAAACAGGACATATATTACTGCTGTGGCACAGTTTAGTGTGGAGGGCAAATCCCATAACCAGTCCACATTCAAACTTAATTGATTCTGGGCCATCTGTACTGATAATTTCCAGTTCTCTTTTAAGCTTTTAATCAAAACTCACAATCCCCTTGCTCTGAGACAAAAAGAAACATTTTATTTCCAAACCAGCAGAAGGATCTGGTGGCGCATCCCCCCCTCCCCCACGTGCACACACTACCCGGGGCAAGCACCTCCCCCCATGCTTGCACAGCCGCCCCCCCCCCACACACATGCATACCCCCCCAGCAACCTTCCCAGGCCCACCTGTGGCTGTTGGCTAGAAGACATTACATGACCAGTGTGAGCAGGTGGGTCCAGCATCTTTGCATATCGCCAACCTTCTTTTAGTATATAGGATATAGAGATGGACTAGAACTCGAACCTGAGTTCAAGCCGAACTATTCGAGTTCGAACGGACTCAGACTTCTCGAACTATCCCGGACCCAGATTTCTCGGACTTTCGATATTTTCCAGAATTTCGATAATTATTGAATGTTCGACCATTCAAGGCATGTGAATATGTGAGTAAAATATCTATTATACCTATACAAGAGTAAATATTGAATAAACGAATATGCGAGTAAAATGTATATTATACCTATACGAGAGTAAATATCGAATAAACGAATATGCAAGTAAAATGTCTATTATACTGATAGGCGAGTAAATATCGAATTAACGAATATGTGAGTAAAATGTCTATTATACCAATATGCGAATAAATATCAAATTAACGAATATGTGAGTAAAATGCCTATATACCAATATGCGAGTAAATATCGAATTAACGAATATGCGAGTAAAATGTCTATTATACCAATACGTGAGTAAATATCGAATCGCATAATGAATGCGAGTCGTTTATGGGATAATTATCGAATGTTCGAACGCGAGAGCTCGAAAGTAGTGCGCGTGAGAGTAAATTTTTTCGAAAGTCCTGGATATTCGAACATGTTCCCCAGACCATTTCCCAGGTCCCACAGCTATTTACCATATGAATAATTGTAAATTTTGGGGTTCAATAACCAAAAACAATAAATTATAAAGTTGATTTTTTGATTAGTGATGTATCCGAACCAGAACCTGAACCAAGTTCTGAAGCAGATTTCACGGACTTTGCAGATTTCTGACTTTTCAGATTTTTTTTCAACTGCGGAGCTATTTTGGAAAATTCAGATTTTTTCCAAAAAGCTGTGAATCTGCAAGCAGAACTGATTTCAGTGAGGCCATCTCTAATTTTGATATTAAGAAAGCCTTTCTTTTATAGGATTCACCTGTTATAGAATTCAACTAACACAGGTGAATAGTCCTATGTACCAGGGCTAGGTTGGTTTGAAATATTTTGTTTAAGCTCTTCCAAACAAAGATGTAACCCAGAATTGATAATAGATTTTGATATTCTCGGTGACAGAATCTACTATAGAAGACTGTACAGAATGAACATAACTGTTGTTTATGGGGGGGGGTGGCGGGGGTCACGAATAAGTTCCCCATTGTGTAGTCTCCAATTTCCATCTGCTATAAAAGGGGTAGAATTCCCTGTTGCTTTAACAACCAGAAACAGTTTCCCCTAAAGATTAGAAGTTGTAACCCAACATTTTTAATTAACATCCCTGGCTCTCTGTCTAAAGTTCCACTGACCCAACCAAAATTTTGAATAATTGAAACGTCCCAACTTTGTTCAGTGCAAAAAGTGTACATTTTTTCTCCATAGGAGTAAGTAGCAATTTTTTGGGCCCAAACTTAGCCCTTAATAAAGCTGAATTCAGTGACCCACTTTCGAAACATCAGCTTCATTACTATCTTTTAATCCGATCGACCACTGTAGTGTCATCTGCAAATTTATTATTAAATTGCCGTCAACGGCAAACAATCAAAAGTAAATAAAAGAATAAGAAGGACGAGAACACAGCCTTCTGGGCAACCAGTTCAACTACGCGTCGGTACAGTGATGTTTGGGACTCTCAGTGACAAAAATATCCTATAAGCACAGGATAATGTTTTCTAAATGGACCTCTACAATGCAGCTTTTTCAGTGGTGCTCACCTGGTAAACCCTTTGATTTAGAAAACAAACCTTTAAAAGGATCACAAGTTCAAATCCCCAGACTTACTATATTTTTTGTTTCCATAATCTTTCCCAGTCCGTAAAGATCTACATGTACCATTGATCTATATAGTATCATCCTGTTATCCTAGAGGTACGAGCTCTGCTTTTAGCAAGACAGAGTAAATGACAAGCAGCAGGTTTCTATCCCCAGACCTTCTTTTTATTTTTTCTGAATTTCGTTATTCTGTTTCTTCTTAACATCCATGCTTCTTGAAATACACTGCAAGATACTTTTCTTTTTGTATAAAAGTAAAGAATTACTATCATGTTTTGGACAGGTCATTGAATTTTGTTTAAAACAAAAAAAACTTAAATCCCTGTCTGGTGTCAGAGAGAGTTATGTCTATGGTGCTGTATGTGCCTGGCTGTCAGCTTCTAGGGACGCAAGTTTTGTAACTTCCTCCTCTGTTGTTTGATTTGTAGAGCACGACGGAGCATGTGCTGCCCGTACGCAGACCCTTTAGCTGGGGCTTACCATCTAAGGTGTTTGTGGGAGGCTGGCCCCTAGTACTCACATGTTAATTTTCATAAATCACCCAATGCCACAGAGCAAAGGAAGAGGTGAGACAGCAGTTTGTGTATGTTTTTGATGTGCGGGCTGTCTATTGGGACAATGTTTTCTGAGACTTGTTAGTTCTCCTTTAACCCTTTGGGTTGCCTGGACGGGGTGTGCATAGCCGTGAGTGAATGTGTGTGTCCCCCAAGGCTTAAGGGGGGTGGTGGCAGTAAATTACCGATTGTGATCAGTCAGAAAAAAAATCACATCCCAGCAAACTGGCTGGCTTTGTGATCCTTATTATTTAATATTTATAAATACAGTAACAATGCTCTTGATCTTACATCTGTAGTTGATTGAGAACCGCAAAAAAATTCATCAAAGAGTGCATACAAATGCACTTTTAATAATCTGACTATTGGTTCCGCCCACCTTAATCATATTGTAGTTTTGGGTAATAGCTTATAGGAAAGAATATATCAATTAATTAAAATTGGGTTTCAAATGGAATACTCTAAACTTGATGAGTTGTGTTTTGTTTTCTACCACAAACACCAACTACATGTTTCTGTGTAGAACTGTAAACTCTGTAATAACTTAAAAATTATAAATACAGAATTCCATATATTATTACTTTAAAAAAAGCCCGCCAGAATTATTAGACAGGCCATTAGAATGTTAAAATAGAGATTCAGGTGACTCTAGAAAAGAAATACTAAATGTATTAATATAGCAAAAGTTTTTGTTACATAACTCACATGTCTGCCTTTTTGACTTCAGAAGAAGCTGTTCCACAATGCCACTGAACAGAATCTGACAAATCAGAAACCGATTGCAATTAGAAGCTTCGGATTAAGTTTCAAAAGAAGCCAAATAGTGCCTTCCAAGTTCATAGTGTACTTTTTCCACCAGATTAATGACTATTATAAAGTATTGTGGTTTGCTAACCTTTAGTATCACTGCATTACCTAGAAAGTGAAGTGCAATTCATTTTTTGCTGATGACATCTAACAAAGCCTTCTGTAAACAGTCAACACAAGTGGGAAGTAGGGTTAATTTCCTTTGAATAGTTTTTTTTTTTTTCATTTTTGTACAGCCAAAATCAATCATGTATTTAACTTATGAAGACTAGCAACTAGTTTAACTTAAAAAAAATGGAAAGAGGGAAAAAAGGTAAGAATGAATTTAGAGTACTGAAATGAAGACTACAATAAAATAGAATACTGTAGTTCCAGGATTTTTTCAAGTATGTGAAAGAAATGTTTTATATCTGCAATCAATACAAAGTGTCAGTATAAAAATACTATATATCTACATTATTCTAATAAGGTCAAAAGATAACTAACCACTCTTCCCCCCTATTGCTGCTTAACCCTTTAAGTGCCACAAGAACGTATTTTACATTTCTTAATAGAAAAGCCTTACTTTCTGTGCTTTCCCTTTAACAAACAAATGTTTTTGGTTAGCGATAGGGTGATCGGGGGGGGGCATCAAGTGGTGGGGGGGAGTTGGGGGTTGGTGGGTGCCCCCCTCTCCCTCTCGATCTCCCATCGGTTTTGTTCAATCCAATGTTTTGGATCGCGATATAGCAGCCCTCAAAGCCATGACTGCGTAGTAATTGCTGGTCCCACTAAGCGGAGAACACTTCCTCAGTACGGGAAACCACGGTGGACATAATGTTTCTTCCTTCATCAGTCGCGGGGGTGTCGTTGGGCCTTATTCCTCCCTGTGTATGCCACCCTGTGGTTGGTCTAAGTTTATGTACTCGCACTGCCATCCGCATCCTTTCATATTGCAGTGCAGTACCACCTGGATAAGTAAGCCTTCTGTGTGTGACAAGCTTATTAATAGAACTTGTGGATTTCGACTGGAAAAACGGAAACTTAATATTCTCAATGTCATATCATTCTCTAGGATGATCTGATGGTTTCATCTTTGGGAATGCTGCAAAAAAATATTTTTTTATGAAGTGAAATGTCACACACACAAAAAAAGTGATACACAAAACCACTCCCCCCCTTCCAATAATGCTATAATTAAGTAAAAAAATTGGTTTCTCCAAGCTGCCCAAAGTTCCCTGGTGGATCAGCATGTAAACACAAGATTATTATATTCCACACCCATTTCAAGATAAACTAAGCTATATATATATTAGGAACATTTGTAGAGGTACCAAAAGAACCAAATTTAATTTTTAGGACCAGTAAAGTGGTGCGTTTTTCCACCTTAATACCAACAAAAACTTATGTGTATAATTCTGGGTGAGTGGGTGGGGGATATGTTGGGGGGTGCGTTTCATTCCTAAATGAAACAATTAGTGATTAATTTTAAGCGGTGGTTTGTTTGTTTTTTTGTGAAAAATAAACTATTTGGCAATTATGACATTTCTAACAATAGGGGGCTTTACAAATAAATAGTTGTTTGAGTGACATTCAAGTGAGCCGCAAATTGCACATTGTCTCCTTTTGAGTTTGGTTTGGTGGCAGTGGTTTCGGGGTACATTAATGCAAGTGGATATGATTTTTTATTGAGGACATGGGGGAGAACAATATTTAGAGTGCTGTTACATTTTTTTAATTTTTTTACTGGGGGATGTCAAGATTTTTTACGTTCATCTTCTTTTTTACTTTTTTTTTTACACCAACACATAGCTAAAGGTGTGTAGTTTCTAAAATATCAAGTTATTATGGGGGTATTCCTGAAATGTTTATTTGGTGAATGTACTTGTGGCTTTGTTTCTTGTGGCACACCAAGCTTGTGCATACCGTTTGGATTCAGGAAAACAAAAATGTATTTTTAGTTGGATTTTTCGCCTTATCATGTACGTTCAAAGGAAGAATTTTTGAAATTGTGAATCATCATTTTTTTCTTAATTTTTTCTTTTCTTTTCTGAAATTTCTAAAGCCGTTTTTTACATCACAAACATTTTACACAGAAACAGGGTCTTATGTTTTAAAAACAAACACAGTTCATCAAGAACTAAGAAACTGATCTATTCAAAAAGCGCAATGAAAAGGCGAAAACAAACACCAGGGTAAACATTTTTGTCTCATCACATTTTTGTCTCAGTCATTCTCCTCAAAATATGCAAATACCTGGGTTTTGTTTTCAACTGGTCATTTGATGACCCCAGCCTTTTTTTATTAACTGCCTGATTAAGGTCAGGTGACATGCCCTATTAACTGTGTGCCTATCCAGAAAGGAGAAGTGGTGGATTATCTGTATCTGTAGGAATTTGGTTTCCTTTAAGTTACCAATCCTGAAACTGCAAGGAGGGGGGGATTCAAAGGAGCATCTATTCTATACACAATGAGTTCCGTGTTAATTTTTTTCCAATACAATAGACCTCTTAACCTGTGAAAGACTTAAGGTCCCGCAGGAGCTACTAATCTGCTGGTCCATGAATAGAAGGTATCCAGAAAAGCCCAACTCAAACCCCTCTCAAACATCCCCCTTTCCTCTTGTTTGGATAACAGTTTTAAAAGGGGCATTGCGCGAGTAAATTAAGACCAGAAGTTTTTCCCTTTTAGCTGCTGTCCCTTCTTCCCTTGATATCTTGCCACAGCTAATGGTGCTAAGCCATTTTTTCCTTTCCCCTCTGTCTTTACTGTTGCGATTCCTAGTCCTTATATTAGGGACTTAAATAATTTAAAGGTCATAAATTAGGAATATTCCCCTCAGGCCTGAACAGAGGATTGTGCAGAATCAATTAGACAAAGTTATATCAATAAAGCCCCGGACTGGATTATGCATACACCTCAAATCTTAACGAGAGCTAGTCCCTTTTTATCTAGAACCACTGTTTCTTCTTCTTATCTTTTGATTCATTTTTGTCTGGTGATGAGCTGCTGGATTGAAAAAAAACCCTTGTTATACCAATATTCAAAAAAGATAGTCCATCGTCCCGCCTGGTAACTATAGAGACCCGTAAGCTAACATCATGGAAGGGAAGGTGGCTGGACTTTGTCTCCAGAACTGATCTTATTGTAGTGTCAGAGCATGGATTTATGGAAATAGATTTGGCCCGACCAATTTATTTGTTTTTTATGAAGAAGTGATTAAGAATTTAGTTCGGTAGAGTAGCAGTAGATGGGGTATAAGCTTGTGGATTTGCTAAAGCTTTTGATACTCCTGCACAATAGATGACTAATGTATAAACGATGACTGTTGGAATAGAAAAAACTTAGATGGATAGAGAATTGTATTGGATCACCATCCAATACCAAATCTGTTTATAAATGACTTGAAGGGGCATTGAGAGCAATGGTCCTCTTTAACTTACTTTACATACAAAAAAGAAAAGTAATCTTGCAGTGTATGTCATAATAGAATACAGGGTTTAAGGAAACTGAATCACTAACTTTCATCAAAATAAAAATAAAAAATCAGTCTGGGGAATACGAACCTGCAACTTGTGTACATTAACTCTGTCTTGCTTACCGCAGAGCTCTTACCTCCTCTGGTTCTTTGATTAGTTTCAAGGGCGGGGTTGTACTGGCATACAACATTGGAAGCCTTCTTATTTATAGATCATTTCTCACTATACTAATGCACGTACCAGTGAAGAATCTTACAATGTATAGGTGTTCTGTGGAGAAAACTTCCATTAGGTTTAAAAAAAAATTTTAAGTTTATCCTCCTTTAATTAAAAAAACCCTGCAACCCACATTTGTCTGTACCGCAGGGAGAGTACCTAAAATGCTATGTCCGCATCACTGGGTGTACAGCAGATAGGAAAAAAAATCTTACGAGAAACTCTTTCTTGGGCAATGGCCATCCTGGGAGGCCACACTTTGAAGAAATTAGTCTTTCTATACATGGCATACCCTAACCAAGGAAGAGCAAGAGTTGAAGCATTTTCTATTTCTCGTTGACTTTGAAATCTGATGTTTCCCAGTGGTAAGATGTAGTCTTTTGTCCTTACCCTGGACAGATCAGATAGGGCCTGGGTGTTGATCAGACTTTCATACCTCATGAAGTAAATTACCTTAAGGGACAAATGGAAAAATGCCAAACACACATTACATAAGTTCCATTTTCATTTAGGCATATTTTTTCCATTAATTCAAAGATTAACATTTTTAACATTTATCATTATCATCCCCAGTAAACTTGGTGTTATGCTTGGCAATTGCAGATGTCGCACAAACCCCATTACTATCTCACCCTTTTCAAAAGGATGCAGTGATTTTTAAAATAACCCTGTAAAGTACTTATAGCTCAAAAAAAAAACTGTTTGTTTTACCATGTGTAGTCCGGGTTTGCAGCGTGAAAAATGGATTTAAGCACACGTCTTATTACTCAAGTGGGAGAAATGTGTATAACAGTTGTAGGGAAATATGCATTGTCCGCCATTCAGGTCCTTCCATATGGCAAACATACAACACAATATGCTAATCAGTTCCAATGAAAACCTTTTTTTGTTTTTGAAGTTGTGGTTTCTACTCTTACACCTTACATAGGATTCCAAGTTATTGCCGATCATGTCATCAAAGCAGGCTGTCACAGTCCCATAAAAAAAGATATTCATACTACGACCTCACCATGGATTCATTTAAGTTGCTTGTTTATTTACATTAACATTTATTAAATATTTGAAGGTTAGTGTTTATGGCTGCCTGCAATACCTTAATATTGTTTTTTTTAGAAGTGTATTTGTACAAACTATCGATTGTAGTGTATATAGAAATATTTCCTACCGGGAAATGTATCTTTATAGGTTTGTGGGATTCTCAAACATTCTTTTCTTTACAGAAATTCTTTAATAGTTTTATTCCAGAGTATTCACATCTCAAATGCTGATATTACATGATCACTTCACTAAGCAATTGTTGTCGATTCTCAGTAGCTGGACCATCTTAGAATAGGATCTGAACCATTGCGTCCTTTGTTGCCAAGGTTGCTGTCATTTTGTAAAGGTAAGATTTTTTCCATTTAGCTAATGTGAGCGTCAAAATAACCAGTAAAGTAGGTCTCGGTAAAAAGAAAAAACTCTTAAAACAAAACAAATGATTTCCTGTAAATTATATCCTTTTAAATAAGCTTACTATGTCATCATTATAATTGTGGTGTTTAGAAAGAATCCCCTTCATTAGTAAAACGAAAATACTAATGAAGGATAATAGGCACGAGGGGATCATAAATAATAACCACATCTTTTTCCTTAAAAGAAACAAAGTCCAATATTATATAATGAGAATGTTTTTTTACTGGACATGGATGTCAATTGGACATCCCAAAGACCAGCAGAACTCAATTACATCAAAAATCCATAGTATAAAGTGGCTTCTCCCCCCCTCTTTTTTTAATAAATTTGAAATTGCTTGCTGTGGACCAGACTGCTTGTGTGTCAGGTAACCTAATTGGTGCCATTGTAAGTGATTATACCTCCCTCTAACACAAAACTGTAGTTCCGTATTAGTAATTTTGTAACATATTTAATTCTTCCTGTATCTATCAATGATATATTCCTTTGTTTTTCATACACAGAAAAGTAATTATTGCCATTTTATTTCGTAGCTATAGAGCTTCCTATATCAAAGACAACATGTAAAGACTATCCTTTTTCATAGAAAATCGCTAATGGAAACAAACATAAAGGCAGTAAACCTCGAAAAGTATGAGTATGTTTTAATTGTTTTCATAATAAACAATGGGATTGGCAAAAACAACATCTGACTTTATGCCACCAGGGCATCCACAAGAAAACGCAAACAATAATCAGCTGCATTTTTTTTTGTATAAATTTCCAAACAAAGCTGGAGCAACGGGTCCTTGGCAGCTTCCACCTGGAGCCACTGATTGGCAATGGGAGCTTAGTAATTTCTTTCTTACTAAACTATATATGTTAAAGTGGCAGTTATATATCCATATACTTCCATCCTAACCTTTTGGACAAACATATTAATACGGTCTGGGGAGTGGCAACAGGACCATGCTTCAGATTAAGTGAGTGTGTTATTTTAAAACATGACAGCCACTGATCTAGGATTATTATATAATATATTTCACTTCATCCCAGTTTTTCTTGTGTCCCTATGAATATATTTTTTTATGTTTTGATTTGGATGAATATTTGGCATTGCTCCCCAGATGGCTGTATCAATTCAGGCTTGATGGTATTAACCTTCTTAATTGCCACAATTGACACAAACTGCTGCCTGCCCCTTTAAGGTACTCGGGTGGATCGGGGGGCAGCATTCAGCCCCTCAGATCCCCCCTACTGCTTTATAAAGTCCGATGAAGTGAAATCGGGAGAATGCAGCCGCCTCAATACTTACCCACCTCCTCCTCTATTGCCAGTCCCTCACTGAATTGGATCGCGGGAGGGAAGACCCTGGTGACGTCACAGGCTTGCCTTCCTTCACCACGCGGGGTCTTCCCTTAGGCTTCCCCTGGGTACGCACTGCGATCTCCATTTCAATTGCTTGCAGGACCTGTAGAGTAAGTATCATAAGGACAGCTTTACGATATCCTTTTTGGTAAAACGCTCAAGAGTTCCTTCACAATAGTCTTTGCTATTCGCTTCCACGGTCCGCGTGTGTAATCCACGCATATGGCAAACGTTTGATTCTAGGTCATTTGGGAGATTGAAGTTTGGTAAAAAATTTTTACATCCATGAGGTTTTTGGGGCATGATTTCTACCTTTGAAGTTGTTTTTTTGTTAAATTTTTCATACAAGTGCGAACTCTAAAGACTGTGACAACACCATTGATGGATAATGAACAACTACGTGTTTACATAGCTGAGCCTGAAGGTGTGTAGATTTCAGGAATGTATCGTTTTGTGGGGGTATATTTCTGAGTTTACGGGGGTGTTTTGTGGGAAAACTGCAGACTGGTCCAAATTTCGGAGTTGGCGAAATATTTTTTTGTCGCTGTTTCTGATGCCATCGTGCATTGACTTCACTTGGGTGGGCTATTCGCTCCACATCTGGCATGATTTCTACCTTTTTGAATGTTTAATGTTAATTTTTTTTGAAATCTGGTAAAGTGCGAACTTCTCACTAAGAATTGCGCACACACCATTGATGGTATGAATGACAAACTAAGCTAACGTAGCTGAAGTGTGTAGATTTCAGGAATTATAGTTTGGTGAGGGGTATTTCTGAGTTAGGGGGGTGTTTTGGTGGAAAAACTGCAGACTTTCAATACAAAAATGTCCTTCAAGTACACCCATGAATGTGTATAACACCATTTTTATTTCGGGGGGGGGGGGTTAGGCTTTCCATATTTGAGATGGCGGTTGAACTTTCCTCCACAGTTTTTTTAGCTGCAAATCCTCATTTGATTTTGTCCTCTTGTTTTACAGTTACGGAAAAAAATGGAAAATGTGAGAAAATAACTTACAATTGGCAAGAGCCACGCCTCGGGTAATCTGCGTTATCTGCATTTTTCTCGAAACTTACCGTATATACCGAGTATAAACCGAGTTTTGGGTCAGGCTAAAAATCACAACACCAGTACCCAACGCGGCGGGCCAAGACTGCTCAGGATCCGCACCTTATCTGCAAGATGGAAATTACCTTCAATATGGATATTACCTGCAAGATGGTACCGCACCTACCTGCAAGATTGATACTTACCTGCAGATGGATACCGCCCCTTACCACCTGCAATGCTCAGGATACCGCACCTCCTTGATGGAGGAGAGCCCACAGGGAGACGAGACCACAGGGAGAGAGAGAACAGGTACACACTGAACTGGGTTGGAGGGTGAGGGGGGCATTCAAGGTGTTTGGGAACTAAACTCCCAGCAGCTTTATTAGCTTGGGATTGTAGTTTTTTTCCCACATCTTGAATGCAAGTGAGGTGTGCATTCAAGATGTTTGTGAAACTACAACTCCCAGCTAATAAAGCATTCTGTGATTGTAGTGTCCAAACATATTGAATGCCACCCTCCCTTGGTATTCAAGAATGTTTTGGGGAACTACAACTCCCACTAATAAAGCAGCTGGGAGTTGGTAGTTCCCACACATCTTGAATGCCAAGTGAGGTGGCATTCAAGATGTTTGGAACTAACAACGCCCCCAAGCATCTTTATTGCTGGGAGTTGTAGTTTCCAAACATCTTGAATGCCAAGTTTCCTACCCTCGTTTATAATACTCGAGTCACCCACTTTTAATTATGATTTTTAGTGAAATTGGGTACCCATAGGTTTATAAACTCGGGTGGTTTATCCTCGGTATATACGGTACATCACTTATCAAATCCTGAGGGTTTGTAGTTTCTATAATATCTCGCCGCTTGTTGGGGATATTGTTATTTTGGTAGATATTCTACTGTTTAACTTGAAGGTTCAGTTTTAGTTTGGGTGTGTCTCTGTACTGACAGTGGAGTACTCAACACTGGAACACAGTTCCTAGCTTTACGTTTTCACCGTGAAAAACCCTTTCGAAGCCCTAATCCTTTTTTCTTTTCTCTTCACGTCTTAAGGATGTCCACTTGTCCTCTGACCTGCTCGTAATTGGTGAACAATGCCCCGACAGATAATGTAATGGCCCGTTAATTAATTAGACAAGTATTCATATCCCCCCCACAACGCAAGCGCCTTTTCCAGCGTACATCTTGTAACTTTCCAGTCTCTCTCTCTTCAGTATGCAGCTCCCCCAATCCCCTTATTAATTTAGTTGGCCCTTCTCTGAACCATTTCCATTTCACAGATGTCCTTTTTGGTACACAGGATTCCAAAATTGCAAACTGCATAGTCCAAATGAGGCCCTTACCACTCTTTGTAAAGAGGAAGAATCACATTTTCTCTCCCTTGATCCATACCTCATCTTTATACCCAGACAATACTATGCTGGCACTGGCTGTTTGCCCGACTTGCACTGCTTGCCTTTCCTTAATGTGATATTTCCACTAAAAACTCCAAGATCCCTTTTCCAGTCCAACGGAATTCCACTTAACACAGAGTCTTTACAGTATAAGTCAGCACCAAGGATTTTTTAAGTCCAAATGGCATCACATACTTTATAAACTGAATCTCCATCTGCCACTACAGCCCAATGTGACAATTTCTAGATTCCCCCCTGCAACGATTGCACCTCCTCTAAAGTTTTTAATGGTTGACAAATTTTGTTTGTGTGTCAGCACACAGAAACCTTACTGACAATACCCACTTTCCAAATCATTAAGAAATAGATTTAAAATAGAAGTGGCCCCCAACACAGAAAAAACCCGTGGCACCCACTTAGCACTTTAGTCCATAATGAATGAAGCCCCCCATTAACAACTACTCCCTGCATCCTTTCATTCACCATTTTCTATCTATGTACAAATTGCCTCCCCAGCCCCAACAGACATTAGTCGCCAAATGTAATAAAAAGCCTTTACAAAATCCAAGTAGATACTACATCTAACTAGCTATGGCCAAGAGTCTAAATTTTCTACTTAAACTTCTCATAAACGCCAAGCAAGTTAGTTTTTACTAATCTATTCTCCTAATCATGCTGGTTTACTACTTATAATGTCAGCCCTTGAAACAACTAAACTCTATTAGTTCCCCTTATTAAAACTTTCCAGTATCTTCCCCACCACTGACGTTTAAACTTACAGGCCTGTAATTACCCGGCTGTAAACGACTACACCTTTTGGTGAATATTGGAATAACATCAGCCTTTTTCCAATCCAGAGCACGCATCCAGAATGAGGGAAATCTGCAAAAAATAAGAAGCAATGGCCTAGCTAAAACTGAAACTTAGCTCCCTAAGGACCGGAGGATGTATTTTATCCCTTCCAGGCATTTAATTAATATTAACCTTATTTAATTGTTGTTTCAGGCACATATCTTGGTTACGCAAATGCATGTTGTATCTTTAATACCATTTTTTGCTAACTATAAACTCTGATATCGGACTTGGATCTTCTATGTCTATACACAGGGTCAAAAAACATATTTAAGAAGACATAAGCTTTAATTCGCCATCAACTCCTTAACTAACTTCTCCCTGTTAATTAATGGTGCCACATTTCAGTCCTCACATCCTTCTTACTATTAATATACTTTAAAAAAATTGCTTTCCCGCAATTAAAGAACTTTGTTAACCCAGCGCACTTTCCTTTCAATATAAATGAATCTCTGTTCAATTTTTTAGCATCTCCTATTTAAATCTCCCCCCCAACCAAAACATTTTTTGCTAACACCACCAAGTGCCACAAATTGTGCTTCCTTTGAATAGGACCATGAAATTCCATAAAGTGTCTTATATTAATCCTTTATATTATATATTTGCATTTCAGACCATACTTGGAGATAGTATATTTTTCAAAGTCTCCTGGTTTTGAAATAATAAATCAACAGGAAGTCTATAATCTGTGTAAGGTCTTTATCTTCTTTTAGTACTGACCATGTTTCTTAGATTTTTGTTTTCTGAACTATCCTTATATAGTCTAGTACTAATGCCCGGTTTTAACCATATTTTTCTCTTTTCTTTTTTTGGACTTTGAGCCACAGTTTATGTCTCTCTACATTTTTCGAACCTTTGCTTTCACATCCTTCTATACCTCCACCAGGGTAACCTTTTCATAAACCTCTTCTCTATCTAATTTGCTGTTCTCAAAATGGTTTCTTTTTCCGAGCAATTTCCTTCGATTCTTACGTTTTACTACGGGACTTCCTTCTAACCCCACATGTTTTTGTGCTCTACGGTAATTTGAAGCTATGTGTTAGCAGCATGCTTGTAACATTTCTCTTTTCCCCAATTTAATATTAGAAGGTCTAAGATGTTGTTTTCCTTGCTATACTCAGAGTCACTGGAGGAATCGATGTAATTAGAATACTTCTAAAGTGTAAGGGGTTCCCCCCATATCAGTAACACAGCGCGATGTATCTCTCCCTTATTGACAGTGGTCCTCTACTATATTGGGACCGCCCCATATATAGTTTTTCCTCCCAGTACCCTACAAATAAACCGGCATAGCTCTGAGCAAACTGTTCCCCATTGAGGTCGCCTGTCTGCCTGAATATAGAAATTTCTTAGACAAGTAAAACAATTAAAATGAAAAGAAATCTAAACATTCATTAAAACTCTATAAGGGTAGGGATAGGTCTCTCAAATTAATCCACACATAATGGTTTATTATGCACTGTGGGGAAAAGGTTTATTCCTACTGTAGTTCAGGCTATTACCTTTGGTACTTGAGTGAGTGGTGTAGTTTAACCAATTTAGCTGCCAGGGTCAGGTGTGCATAGACAGTTTTGATTCAAGAGTGATTGAAGGGTAACCCCAACCTAAAAACGTTACAGATTGTTGGTCAGATCATGTGCCCAGCGACTGGCCTTTGTGACAATATCATATGCATAAAATGCTAACTATTACTCACAAGTGAATCTGACCTACGTATGTCCAGTTAATACACATATATAAAATCTTAATTAAACATACTACTGTACAAATAAGAATGGAGACAAAATAAAATCTAATAAAAGGCTCATCTTTCTTGAGTTAAATACTTTTTTTGGAGAAATATTTACATACACTATTCGTAATAGCTGATTCATTTTATTTTTTATACAAATCCCTTATATGATCTGTGCTCCAAGCTAAACTGATTTTTGAGGGAAATTCCATTTGCAGTTAAGATAATATTTAATATAGGATTTTTCCAATCAGCTTGTAGTGTGTACTGCCATTGGTAGAACATCGATTGGTGCTAGTCCTTTTGGATAGAAATTACCTTAAGCCACTTTCCATAGTATCACAACATGCATAACCTCTAGATTCACTCAAATATTTAACGACTGTGTTGGATCTCTGAGAGCCCTTCTGTTCAGAAATTAATCTTTTATTTATTTTTTAGTTATTTTTCTAACAACTGTACCTCTTTAACTGTAGAGACATTGATATGACACATATTAGTTGCCTTCTGTTGAATACGTAATAATTTGGCCATTTGGTAGGTGAGTATGGAAAACCACTTAATTGTTAGAATCGTGGAAAGGTTTCTTTCCTATTTCACATGCCTATCAAATAATTTAATTTATAACCCTCAGTTTTTTTATACTGGAATCCAGGTCTCTGTAGACATCACTAAGGAAAAAGTTAGAAGGAGAGTTTAAGGTTAAAGAGCTCCCTCTCACATATGTCTATATAGCACATCTTGGTACTAAGTTTGGTACCGGTGTACAATTTGTCCAGGGGTCCATCATCTATACAGTGAGTTCGGAAAATAACAATTTTTAACAACTGCTAATTTAACTTACCGGAGTTTTATAGTATATAAATATATATATAACTAATTTTTTTAAATTAACAAAATCCAATCCATTTGGAACCGAATGTCTTAAGTACTTTGTCTCATTACACATGAATAGGAAATTCTTTAACTTTCTTGATAAAGATTGTTGCTTCTACTGAATCTGTTATGATCTAAAGTCTTATTTAATAAAGATACAGTTTTGGAGCAAAAACCAAAACTTTTCATACCCTCAAGGGTTATTCCTAAAAGTTCTTATCTTTTAATGGTGCGAATTTTTGGCCCCCAACCAATCACATGTTAGCTTTCAAATGTTAAATGATATCTGATTGGTTGGGGCAAAATTACCCCATTCTAAAAACGCTAAGAAATTTTATTGAATCTCCCTGTAATTTTTTTAAATATGCTATAATGAACATTTTTTTTGCACTGCATCAACTCTTAAAATGGCTATAGCAATGGTGTCACCTTTTTCAAGAGGCTAGGATGCAGTTATATCCTGGCAGGTTACAAACCATAGCTTAAATCAGTGTACCCACCAGATAATATCTGTGTATTCAAACTGGACTTGAAATTAGTTCTTAAAAGACGTTTCACTAGTCATCCACTGGCTTTCCCATCATTCAGAATGACTTTAAAAAGGAATCTGTGGCAATTAATTCCTGGAAAATCCCAATTAGCATATCACAGCCAAGTGTTAAGGGCGTGATTGGATAGTGGCTAAGAGGTGTTTATAGGAACGCCCAGAGTAAGGTGTCAAAACGCATTGTACATGCAGACAGTTGGTGTTGAACCCCCCCCCCACCTCTATTAGGCTTGGTTTCTTTATTTTCACATAACGCCCTCCTTACACCTCTCTTGAACCAGTCACGTTCCTTTCCATATGTTACACATTACAATCTTCAAAGTTAGGTCCTTTATCCTTAAGATCAGGTACAAGGCTGAGTCCGGACCCGAGAAATTGGCTCTTCTGTGCTGGTCATACGTTGATGCAGTTGCTGTTTGGATCCCTCCCCCATATACAAACAGAGCATTTGTCACTGCACTGACTGCACCGCGTATATGAAGTCACTTTTCTTGTGTTTCGGATATTGGGTCTTTCGGTGTACTAATTGCTGCCTCAGTGTGTTGTTTCGGTTTAAAAATCAGACAGGAATACGGTGTTTTTTGAAAAATTCTCTTAATTTTTCGAAGACCCCCTGCCCATATTGAATGACGCATTGTCTTTCGCCTGTCCCTGCTTTTTTCTCTTCACTGTGTATTTTCGTTTTCTTTTCTACTATCCTTCTACTTCTTTTGACAAAGGCCCAATCTGGATATCCACAGTTTTAAGGGCTCCTCTGAATTGTTTCTTTCTTTAGCCTTCGCCTCTGTGCTAGTGGTGATGTTACTCAAGCTCTGTGTTGCTCAGGGTTCAGATGACACCCAGCTTGGATCTAAGGGTGGTGGGAAGTCAAACATCAAATACTGTGTGTGTTTGGTTTTCATGTAAACTCTACTTCCAGTTTTTACCATTTTCGCTACGTCTACCCAAGCATCCAAGAAAGCCAGTTTGTTGTTTTGTACCTCTCCCTGTAAATCAAATTCCTCTGAGCCAATTCCTCAGGTCAGGACTCACACGCGTACCTGCATCTTAAGAATAAAGGACATACCTTTAAGATTGAATGTTAACATATTGGCAAAGAACGTGACTGGTTCAAGAGAGGTGTTAAGGGAGGCTATTTATGTAAAATAAAGAAACCAGCCTTACAGAGGGGGGGGGGTTCAACACCAACTGTCTGCCATGTACAATGCTGTTTTGACACCTTATTCTGGCGTTCCTATAACATCTCTTAGCCACTATCCAATCACTCTCCTTAAACTTGTCTGTGATATGCTAATTGGGATTTTCCAGGGTACACAATTGGCCACAGATTCTTGTACAAGTCATTCTGAATTGAGAAGCCCCATCGGATTACTAGCGAAACGTCTTCAAGAACTAAACTTCAGTCCATTGATCTATTGAATACAACCAGATATACTATGACCTGATGAATACGAACCTTCACAAGCACACCCACCAAATAATGTTTTTAATTTTACTTCTCATCATTTACCTCATTATTACCCTAAAGGGTCTGTTTTTGTTCTTTATAAAACCATATTTGCATAATTTTAAGAGATTACAATAGATGATCAGCTCTCTCCCACTCCATTATTCTAAGCGTTGCTTCCAATTGCTGCTGAGAGACCACCCCCACCAAACACATCTTGTCTACCATTATTGCTTTCGGCCAGCAATGAATTTCAACTTGGGTGCCAAGTAGCATCTTACAGTTAAGATCATCTCTTCTCTTCAGTTGATTGTCTTCGCTTTTTATGCATTCCACATTCAACATTCAAAGTGCTTAATAAAATCATATGAAACGTGTGCTCCTGCAGTAGTTTTTTAAATATAAGTAATTACGGCTAACTGATTTAACAAATTTAAGAGATTTGTTGTTTTTTCCTAATTTGTTGCACATAATGAGTTACCAGTTGAATGGTCCAACGTCCCCAGATGTCCCACAGCAAGAGTGAGCCAAACCCCAGCCAGACATCCAAAGCCTGTACAGTGTTTATGGCCTTATTTAAAGGGAACTAACTTGTTTTTTTAATCCTAACGTGAAAAGCTTTTCTCCCTAAACACCTTTGCATTGCATGTTCTTACTCTAATAAGTACTATAGTACATGTGAGAAATAGGCTGTGTCACTAAGAAGAGGCTTTTGTGTAATTGCCAGTCCTGTTAGCGTTAAAGGGCATCTATAGTGGAAAAACACATTGGGGCCCAGTGCACAGTTAAATTCATTTCAGCCTTTCTCCTACCTCTGGTCAAGTGACTCCTGTTTTTTTCCATGGTGTCAGATCTCTCTGCAGCACTCCCCCCTTCCCCCTCCTCTCGTTTTACCTCTTCACTGCCTCAACTCTGGGCTCCCGAAAGCTTATCCTGTTTCAGTAGGAGTTAAAAGTCAACATCCTGAAAACACAAAACACAAAACCCACGCACAGTGGCCATAGAAAACATTAGTCTCTCTTTTTTTTTTTTGGTGACCTCTCGAATCATATAAGTGATGCTATCAAGAAGGAGGCAAGTGCAAACGCCTTATCTCTCTGCCATCAAACTACCCTCTCTCCCCCTCTCTCCCCCTGATGCTCTATCTCTATGTTTGTTACAAAGCATGAGGAGGGAGGTACTTGAGCAGGGAAGAGGATCACGTTTAAAGGGATTTGATTGACAGTACAAGTAGGAAGTCGAAGGAATGCAATCACGTCTTCTCCTAATTTGTTACGCTCAGGACAGAGAGGGAATCTGAAAAAATAATGACACTCTGGGGGGTTGGGGGGATTAATGAGCACATGGAAAGAAAGGGAAAAAAAGTACATTTTCCACTCTAATGCCCTTTAACAAGCCTTGTGATGCATAACAGAGTATAGAGTATGGGACTTTACCAAATATCACCTTACTTTTGGATATTGCCATGCCCGTAGGCAGAGCCCCCTTACATTAGGTTGGTAAAGGTGAGTCACACTTGACTGTTTATTCTTTATTCTTAAAACGCCCATAACATGTGACTACCTTAATTTGTAATTTGCTGCTCTGAAGATGGTATCTATAATGGTTAGTAATCTGTTGTTTTGAATAGAAGATGTTTTACTTTTTAGCATTATATCTATTGTAATAACACATACAGTATTTGAATCCTCATATTTCGAGACTCAATAGGTATGCCATATAGGCTATTTGTGGCACTTAGGGTTAAAAAACAGGATTAGCTCTGTTACTTATAATCAAGGCATATAGCCCTTCTAAATATAAGGGCTAATATTGATGACGTCATCATACTGACGGTGACCGCTTTGCTAGCGAACCATTCAGTTCGTAGCCGTGCAATGCGCAATGAAGGAATTGCGCAATGACGCCTTCCGGAGTAACAGACCTCCAACCAAAAGGAGTGTTGTGGGCTACATTAACATTGGCCTCAACTTTAAAACCTTACAGCTTGGAACAGCCCAATGCGGTCAAAGCGTCAGCGGAGCCAGCCTAGAGTCTATGTCTTGTTGTACTTTTTTCTATCCTTAGCCCTTGCTTGCCACAACGAATTTTTGCTTGTGCAACCTGCAGGGGGATAAGTAGAGGATTTAGATTTTCTACTTTAATTGTATATAGGGTTATGAGATACTATGGTCACTTATCCTTAATGTTTAACCCTATAATTACTGTGATTCAACTTATTTAAACTTTGGTGTGTCACATTGGTAATACACTGACATTCAGCAATCAGACCTTTTGAAGGGAGTTTGTGTATTTTTTAAAAAATTGTTTTTTAAATGGAGTCCCCTGCCTATTTTCTATAAAGCGGATTTTAATACCTTTACATGCTTGAGTGCCTCACCCTTTCTTTAACGTTTTGATTATCCTGTAATTCTAGTTTGCTAGGCCCATCAATATACTTCAGCAGTGCCCTGCTTCGTTTTCAATATATATGAATCTATATCTGTCTTTCCTTTCAGATGCGTAAAAAGAGCCACTTTAGATTAAGTAAGACAGATTAAGTTTGACTTACTACCTGAACATTATTCATCTTTCCTCATATAAATGAGCACTTTAATAACCCCTAGATAAAGAAAGAACCACCTCTTGGATGATTTTATTCATAATGTGGAGTGGTCCAGAGGCATTTACCATATAGTCCGACCAGCAGATGGCAGTGAACTTAAAAAGAGCTGCACATACGTTACGCACGAACCTGGTGGAATGTAAGACCTGGAAATATCACTCACCCTTTAAAATCATTCCCAGAGGCCTGAGAGGTAATACGTTACCTTCATGGGCACCTTCACAAACTTTAAAGATGAGTGGGAAGCAGGCTTCTCACATACAATGCCTTTGAGATTATTCATTTACTCATCACCATGAGAAATTAACTATTGGCCTGAATTAAATAAAGAAATAGAAAGCCTGAGCTGTCCGTAAAAAAGTGCGCTGGAGCAAGAACGCCTAGTAGGGCTTTGAATCTATCCTTCCAAATACCCTCAAACACATAGATGAGGAAATACTTAAAAAGAAAAGGCTTAAACTAAATGGATCAGGAAAATTTTGAGTTAGGCACGCTTATAGGTGAAACATAAAAAGGGAACAATGATACAGAGGTAATAGGTTCCAAAAAAGTACAACAGCATTTGAAAACAAATAGAGACTCAGATAGCGAAGTAGGTTCTTTTTTTAGGTGAAAGACCCCTGCCCATCGAAACGAGGAGGGGGAGGGGAAAACACCAACTTAAATGCCCGATCCAAACCAGCACAGCAACAAAGAAGCATCAACAGTAACACAACAAGACGCTTTACAGTTTAATTAATCTCACTGACCCATACACTTAACTAGTGATCAGTGTAAAGTCCTATCAAAGTCTTTCTTTTTGGTCCGCGTGCGCAATAAATGGAAAAAATTTAGTTTGCTAAAAGATCTTCCTCTTTTTGTAGAAGATGGCACTGAAGGCATTTTCAATCGCCCAATTACTAACCTTAGACCATCTGCCTATGACACTGATTCACCTACACCGATCTTAGTGATTTGCTTGAAGCTCAAGACAATGCTGGTACTGTTCCGCCTTACCAATAATTAAACCCAAATCCAATTTTTGTCCCCATTTACTGCTTGCCGATTTTTAAGGACATATTTGTTTAAAAATATGGAAAAGGAGTGCCTTGGGATAACATACTCACACTCTATAACCTAACTGCACCAAAGGGAATGTCAAGCTCTCAGAGTTACGAGACTTAATGGGGAGTCGTTATAAAATGCGAGGGAGGGAGAACATATGCTGTGGTCTGAGGAACATTATAAAAGGAAGCTTACAAACAACTTTTCTAATACTTCCAATTACAAAGTATTGGCAATCTGATCCCAGCCTCACTATTCTCTGTAAGGGCCTTAAGCACTTATTAGATGAAGCTCAAGGAGAAGCTAGCCAAATACTTTTAAAGAGGCAGCGTATATCTTTTTCAAGTCCCCTGGGACCCCTACTTTTTTCTCTGCTCCAGAAGATTTCACAACATGAAATGCCACTATACCACAGGCAGGCCAATACACTGTGGGGCCCCAAAGGGCTCTTGTTAGAGGGCAAGGCACTTGTAAGTGCCGCCCAAAGGCCCTGATCGGGGAGGCGGGTCCGTCTGCCAACCACTGCCACAGGGGTTGATCCAGGTGAGCCGCGATCCAGGGCGAATCTCGTCCGTTTTCGACACCTTCAGGTGGCAAATTTACAACACGCACGAGATTACGGTGCGTACATTACCGCCAGCCGGTTTTATACATAGAAGCAGCATTACTGTTCAGATAGAGCCGCGAAAAGTATGCTTCAGTAACTTTTTGCGGCCGTTTCCCGCCCATTTATAACTCACGGAAAACGAAATTTTTTTGCAAAATGGTGGAAATAACGGCCGCGAGAAAGTTTACCGAACCTTTATAAATATGCCCCATAGTGTTTTTTTATACAGGTGTCTCCACGCCATATGGAAATCCCAGATAAGACTTAAGTCTGTTTTTTACCTTGCAGTTTTTATTTTACGCAGCCAGCATGAATTGCTTACAGCTTTTCTGGGACAATGCAAATAGCAAAGTTTTTGAATTTTTTTGTGAATCTGTTTCTACGACAAAAATAGAAAACCTTTAAATGTACCTGTATTGTTTGCCTTGCGGTAGTTGGTCCACAGTCAACACACATGTTTTTAGAACACAAAGCCCATGAGACATGGGTTTCTGATTCCCAGACTAACACTTTTTTGTTGCTTCGATTATGTTATAGCAAAAGATACAGTTTCCTACATGTACTAAATTCTACATGGTAGTGATATAAAGTTTTGCTTTTTATCAAGACAAGAGTACATAAGGGTTGCAGGTTGAAGTCCACAGCTTGCTTTTTATTTTTATGTAATATTTTTGGAATACTAATGAGTGAATCCATATAGGAAGGGGAACCGGAAAAACAGCACGTCTGTGTCAGTTCTGGAAATTATATAAATCACTAGGAAAACAATACACCGGTGCTTAAAAAGGCATGGACTTAATAGTACCCAACCCCTTTTCCATTACCCAAAGGGAACAGGCACATGGACCTGTCATTCAGTAATTTCCAGGGGTGTCCTCCTGGGTTTTTGCCATCCGATCCACACTGTAATGGCACCCCTATGGGCGGGCATGGATTGCGCCGCCTTAGAGTGAGGTGTGCATTCTTCAATCTGGTGGCGTGGCTAGCCATTTGGGTGGGTCCTTTTAACTGGCCACCTGAGGAATTTATTTATAAATTCCTCAAATAGCATTTATATCCTCACCTAAGATAACAGATTTTGGGCCAAAGATCTGTAAGAAGCCCTGATACCACTTAAAGGTAAGATGTTTTCAGTCTACCTTTTCATATACCTAGGCCTAACCTAAAAAACTCTAGGTACTACTAACTATATGAAATAATGGCTTTTTTCAATATCTAACACATAGTGAAAAAAATGCATTGCCCCATTGCAAACTTCAATTCAGTACTCTGTGCTGTCATTTCTCCTACAATCTGTCCAGTGACTCCTGGCTGGCCTCACAAGCGTTCATCCTTCTAAAAACACCCCATGCACAGTGACCAATATAAAGCAAGCTGTCCAGGAGACAAGGAGAGAAGGAGGAACAGTACAGTTTACTGCTGCAACAAAGATCTCGCCTCCTTTGTGACAAATCCCTCAAACAGTAACAAATCTCTCATAATGAGGGTTCAAGAGTACCTTCTATCTGCAGTCAACCTACCTCTCTCTCTTCCCCTGCTAATTTTTCTTAATCTCTACATTTTTTAACAGACCAGGGAGGAGGGAGGGACTAAAGCATGAAGAGGGGGTCTGGCATAGGGGATTTGATTGACCAGTAGGAGTAAGGAATGCAATCACTATTCTTCTATTTTATGTATCCTCAGGACAGAGGGGGAAACTGGAAGACAGGAAAGGCCACTTTGGGGGTTGGGGAATTATAGAATACTGGAAAGAAATAAAAAAAAGTAGATTTTCCACTATAATTGCCCTTTAAAATAAAGAGAAATATGAAAATAACATCTGCAGCAAAGTATGTTTGGTTGAGGTCATCTAGAAAAGTTCAAAAAAGTCATTGAATTAAATCTTTTTATTAAAACTCAACAAAAGTAAAGTGCACACAATTAAACCCCATAAACTATAATCAAACAGTATAAGACTAATTCTAAATATATCACATTACTGTTTCAGTGCAATGGGTAAAATATCTATTAAGTGGAATCTTATCTGGTTCTGTCTTCTCTTCAGCAAGAGAGCATCAAGTTCAACTGTGCTTTGAAGGTACAAATTTTAGCCCTACCATTGGCCACTGTAATGTTCTCCTTGTTATCTTCAGGACCACTAGCTCTTTTAAATCATATAGCCCTGGAAAGAAACAAAATAAAGCTCAGTTGTGTAGTGGGTGTATAAGTGTTATGCTTGTATTAGAGAAAACAGACAAGGTCTTACATATTACTAAGGTAGTCCCACCTTTATTTGCCACATCAGCTCCTGACGTGTTAGAGCACAGCCTTTCTTTGGGTGGAAAGACCGCAGGTTGAGATTTTGGACTGCTCATTCTGTGAAATCCGGATCCCCTGGAAAAAAGTAACAATAAACTCAGTCAGGTAAAAGTGTGTAAGTGTATTTATGTGTTTTGAAGATGTAGACAAGTCTTCCAGTGATTGCGAAGGGTATCCAGGCTTTAGTTTCCACAATCAGCCTCTCAACTTAGTGAGAGTGCAGCTTTTTTTCTTTTTTGGGAAGACACTGCAGGGGAGCTTTGGAACGCTCACCTCTTTAAAATCAGGATACCCTGGAACAGACAAATGAAGCTCATCATCATGTAGTGTGTGTGGTTACGTAAGTGTATGGTATTGTTGGAGAAACAGACAAAGGTCTTATTATTGCGAAGGGTATCCAGCCTTTAGTAACCACATCAGCTCCTGACTTGGTTAAAATTGCGCTTTTTCTTTGGTTGGGAAAGACAAGTAGATGATAACCTGGAAAAGAAAAAACAACCTCAGTCATGTATGGTTGTGTATGGTATATGTATGTTTTGAGAATAAAGGCTGTCTTTACCTTGATTATGATGGATCCAGCCTTTATTTGCTACAAATCAGCTCCTAACTTTGGTTGGATAGTGCGCTTTTCCTTTGGTTGGAAGACAACGGGCAGGTGGCGACCTCTCGTTCTTAAATCCGGATACTTCTGTAAAAGAAACAAAATAATCCCCTCATCCACAATAGTGGGATTGTAAGTTATGTATGTGAAGGACGTAAAGAATCTTACCTTATTGCAAAGGGGATCCACCTTTATTCCCCACATCAGCTCCGACTTGGTGCCTCGTTTTTCTTGGTTGGTAAAGAACCCAGAAGGTGAACTTTGGACTGAATACAAGGACTAGAAAACTCATTTAGGTTTAAGTAGTTTCGACACTTTGAATGTGACAAATTAACATGGCTGAGGTAGTAAAATGACTTTTATTGTAACCCACACACTATTATTTTTCAGACTGCCTTGGCGTGAAAAGCAGTGGAGACTTTGGACGGTTCAGCTCTTTAAAGGGCATCTATAGTGACTGTTTACAATTGCTCAGACAAGACCTAAAAAGATGAATAGAGATGCTGCCTTATTCCCACTTTCCTCTGTTGGCTTCGTGTTTGCACACAGTCTGATTTAATTCAGAGCTCCCCGCTCGCCCCCTCTCCCTCTGGTCTTTCCATCCCCATTTTACTTCGGTTTCATTGTCCAGCTGTGAACCAAGCCTGTGGAACAAAACCGCTCATGTGCGCATTCACACTTCACTAACTTTTCGTAACACAAAAGAAAAGCTCGTATAATAATGCCTTAGAGCTAGCAATTGTCTTTATTGTTCTGAGATACTTGAACCATAAGGAGTGGAGGGGTGAGTTAGGAGAGATCAAGTCCACCTTTTCACGGCAGCGATCTCCCTTTGACAGGTAATAAATTGGTGAATGTGGCTTCATTTTCCCCCTACCCTTTAGGTTTTTTTAACTGTTTTCACCCAGAATTTGCCAAGCAATTTTAGCAAGCAGGAAGGAGTCATTGTGGGTGGGGGGGGGGTGGAAGAGGAGGTTTTGCTGTAAAACTTGTGTAAGCCACACACTCAACCAGCTGTTGGCTGTTAATCTACACAGGCTTATGTCTAGGTCATGAACCTTTATTGCTATTTTTATTGGGATTACTGTATGACAGTGCATGTGCCTGTTCACCTTTGGGATAATGGACTGGGTTTGTACTATTAAGAGTCCACCTTTTGGGAACCTTGTATTGTTAATATGTTTACAGGGAGATTCAGTAAAAGTTCTATCATTAAAATGGTGTTATTTTGCCCAACCTCAGATCTATTTAACATTTGAAAGCAACTCTGATTGGTTGGGGCCCAATAAGCACCATTTTACATGATAAGAACTTTTATTGAACAACCCTTAATTTTTACTCAAATGTTAATATTCTGTTTCTTACACATGCTGTTCTAAGAACTATATTCAAAGAAAGATTTTTGTGTGGTGTGTGTGTGTGCGTGTGTGTGTGAAAGCAAAGAAATAATTCACACACATTTAAATGTGTGTGTCTACAAAAACTGGCAATTGAAATTCCTGTCCTGTGTTAGGGAGAGGAAGATCTCTGTGCTGATATATAAATTTTGTCGCTCTTCTTCTAGGACAAGGCTACAACTTTCTTGTTTGAAAGCTTTGGAGGTCACCCAACTAAGGTGGATTATGGAAGAATTCTAGTAACCCCAGGTTTATTTCTCAAGTCACCCAGCAGCCACCAGCAAAGGTAGAGGTGAGCAGAGTGAGAAACAGCTTGCTGTATGTATGTCAATGTGCTCGGTCTATTGGACAATGTGTCTGGGGACTTTAGGTTTCTCCTTTAAATAGATGTTGTTTGAGGCTTTCTATAAAGGCATCTATATAGGTATCTTTTTAAGAGCTGATTACTAGGTATTACTGTGCGACTGTAAACACGCAATTAATCTTTATTCAGCTCCAATCCCATAATATTAACAAGATCAAAATGTAACAAAGGTTTTTACTATTCAACAAAAATCCAATATTGATATTCATAACCATTCATATGATAATGATTCAGTAATTGGTTTTTGCATTATCCACTTTCTATATTTGGTTCTAACATCTAAAGTGTATGTTATACATTTGTGCTACACATAAAACAATCCTAGCTATGCTTATCCTTCTTCTGTGGTATCACTACAGTTATATATCTAATATACTACAAAAAATATATCTAGAAATATTTTAATTAACTGCAAAGACTCTTGATGACAGAAATCACGTAATGTACCTAAGGGTAATTTATGCAAATGGTCTCAAAACAATCTCTCTCATAACAAACATATTATAATGGGGAAATTTGAACATATTTCGGCAGCTTCTAACATGTGGTGCATTGAAATTAGCATCTAATGATTTTAATGAAGAAATAACAGGTCCCATTAAATGGGAATTTGGGCTCCATACAATTGGTCTTTATTAAAAACAGCCTTTAAAGGACAACTTCCACTCACCAAACCACGCTCCACTGTTGGAAGTTACCCAGGTGAGGACCTCAACCACACTGTCCTCACCCCTGGGTTCACTTTTAACGCCTAGATTTAATACCTAAAATTTCCTTTGGTGCTCTGATCGGCAACGTGGGCCAATGAGGAGGCTGCTCTAAAAAAAGCGTGTCTTCTTATTGGCCGATCGCAAATGCAGAACATGGAGTGGAGCACCCGGAAGAAACTTTATGCAAACTTTAGAAAGTGAATCCAGGAGTTAGAACAGTGCAGGTTACGTTCCTCACCCAAGTAAAATTGTTCTATAAAAATTAACTCCATGATCATGTTTCTAGTTCTGTTTATCCAAAGTTTACAGTAGTTTTAAAAGGTGTTTTTTCCTTCTAGCACTGTGATCTCTGACATTACCATCACCACTTGTCCTGCCCCCAGTCTCAAGGTTGTAGAATGCTCACTGCTGGAACAGAGACGTTTTATATAGCCCCCTGCCACAAAGCTACCTCAAGACTAAAAAATGTTTTTCCTCTCCCTAAGGTGTCCTAAAGGTCAGAGAATGTTTGCAGGTTTTAAATCCGCTTCAAAAAGATACATTTTGCATACATTAACTTTTTTACACACAAGCTCATAATGTGCCTGGTCCCAGACTCAAAACATATATGACAGACCAAGACCTATAATTTACCAGCCTATAACTTAAGATCCAGATATACTACATCATCCGTGGCTTGTTTAAAAGGTATTAGTCTTTTAATACAGGACACTTGGTGTGAAGATCACAGTTACCCTTTAATAAAAAATAAGAAGAAATTGGAATAAAATTGTATCACAAATCATCAGACAATTGTACATAGTAATGTCTGATACCAAAATATCATAGCATAAAAAGAAAAACATTCACACTGTCATAACTTGCAGTGCTTTTCAAGTCTTCCTAGCTAAATATGTAATGTTTGCAATATTAATGCACTTTCCCCATAAGGCAAACTCAGGGCTGTACAGGATCAACATCAAATCAATCTGGATTCTGCACAGATGTGTGATGCCTGCACTGTTTTTTTTTTTGTAAACCACAACTATACGTTTGGAATTTGAAAGAACAGATTTGGCCTATATGTGATCATCCCGAGGACTAATCGACCTTTTCCCCTATACCGAGTATCCATTCATGGGTAGTGTTGTAAGCTGGTATTCACTTTATAATAGCTGACAAATTCCCATTGATTTGTCCCCTGTATTATGCAAAACGACAATCACGTTTAAATAATCTTGACTTAACTATTAAAACTATCAAAATTAACCAAACTGTTCACAAGTTAAATGCAAATGCAAGAGATTTCCCCTTTCACATTTATAAAGAATGGATGAAAGTACACTTTTAAACACAGTGGCAATTTTCACATTGTTTGTGGTAAATAATATGAACACTGGTAAGAGAATCCTGGAAAATAACTAGAAGCATAGATTTTAATTATATAGGAACATTTAGTGCTAGAATGTTCTTCTGGGCAATTGCAGATATATACATATGCAAAATATACTTGTTTACTGGGATTTTTTTTAGTACTTGAATATTAAATTAAATACAATATTTAGTAAGCTAGTACGTGATTTAAATAATTGACTGTCCTCGATTAAAAAAATGAAATACTGATATACATTTCTAAATTTCTGTTTTTATCATTATGCTTTTATCCTGATATGTTCTAATCACTGTATCACATCCAAGGATATTTCTTTCACTACTTTATTTGAAGTGTGAGTCCAACGAGCTGCTAGTTTTAGAAGTATTTTTAGAAATTTAAGCCAGCAAATATAAAATTTACGGGTCTTTCATAAATTTTGGACCAGTTATACAAGGATTATTGTTATGGGTACATGTGTTTCACATCAAATATACTGTTCTTGGTGATTGTATTAACAGATCAGACAAAGACCAGACAATTGGATCCTGACCAAGAACTGAACATTATCCAGTTTTCATTTCTTTTCTTTTTTTAAATAAAACGGTAAAAATCGGTACAATGTATGTATTTACCATTCAGTAATCTATTCATCTTCGTACAATAATATTTTGGACTCAGCTATGCATATCCCCAGCAATTGCTAATGATTTCTTTAACCCCACTTGGATTAGGACTCCCATAACATATTGCAAAACTATTGTATCATAGCAATCACATATTATAATCTTAGATCATGTCTCAAAAGAACAGTTTGAAAAACCAGGAAAGCAACATTTATGTGCAAAAATATAATAATATTAACAATAAGATAATATAAAATGATAGAAATTTTTTTCTCTAAAAAATAATGTTAAGGCATATACTAACATAACATGACTTATTACTGACTGATGCATTTAATATGTTCCTGCAATATCATCTTTTTACTTTATGTACACTAGCCTATTGAGATGGCAAACTTTCGAAAGTTCGGTCCGTTTTCGAACTTCAACTTTATGGAAGTTTCGAAAGTTTCCATAACTGACCCTTAAAAGTCCATGGGAGTCAATATTTGAAAAGTTCAACGAATACAATTAAAATATCATGTACTTAATGAAATAGCTGTGGGACCTGGGACATGGTGTGGGAACTGTTCGAATATCCAGGACTTTTTCGAATATCAATTGTTACTCTCATACTCTCACGCGCGCTACTTTCGAGCTCTCGCATTCGAACATTCGATAATTATCCCATAAACACTCGCATTTCATTATGCGATTCGATATTTACCACGTATTGGTACAATAGACATTTAACTCGCATATTCGTTTAATTCGATATTTACTACTCGTCATATGTATAGACATTTTAACGCGCCTATGCGTTAATTTGATATTTTATTCGCATATTGGTAAATAGAGACATTTTACTTTATACTACTCCATATTCGTTAATTCGATATTACTCTCCTATCAGTATAATAGACATTTTAACTCGCATATTCGTTTATTATTCGATATTTACTCTCGTATAGGTATAATATACATTTACTCGCATATCGTTTATTCAATATTTACACTCTTGTATAGGTTATGATATTTTACCACATATTCGCATGCCTCGATGGTCGAACATCAATAATTATCGAAGTTCTGGAAAATATCGAAAGTCCGAGAAGATCTGGGGTCCAGATAGTTCGAGAACCAGAGTCCGTTCAACTCGAATCGTTCGGCTTGACTCCGGTACGAGTTCTAGTCCATCTCTATATCCTAATACTAAAAGAAGGTTGGCGTATTCAAGATGCTGGACCCCACCTGCTCACACTGGTCTGTAATGTCTTCTAGCCAAAGCCACAGGTGGGCCGTTGACGTTGCTGGGGGGGGTATGCATGTGTGGGGGGGGCCGGCTGTGTGCGAGCATGGGGGGAGGTGCTTGCCGGGTAGTGTGTGCACGTGGGGGAGGGGGGATTGCGGCCACCAGATCCTCTGCTGTTTTGGAAATAAAATGTTTCTTTTTGTCTCAGAAGCAGGGGATTGTGAGTTTTGATTAAAGCTTAAAAGAGAACTGGAAATTATCATTACAGATGGCCTCCTAATCAATTAAAGTTTGAATAGAATCTTCTCTTCATTTGGTGTGGACTGTATGGGAATTGACCTCCACCTAAACTGGCCACAGAGTATATATGTCCTTTTCTATTTGAAATAATAACAAGAATGTAATATATGATTAAATATATATATATATATATATACATCAGTGTGATATTTTATAATGGGGAGCTGCAGTGGTATATAATCCTAATAACAAATCACTCAGCTAATGTCACTAAGTGACAATTCTTATAGCTTATACCCACTAACTCCGCCCATTCCAAGTGTTAACTTCATAATGGAATCTGCTGGAGCAGCTTCCGTCACTGCATAACCATGCCTCTCTCTGCACAAAGATTTGTTAACCGCATAGATGCTGGGCTGGGATGTGTCCTTTCTCTACTGGGTTTTAAGTTACAGAAGGTATTCTTGAGGGTTTTAAATTAAGGTGGGAATAGGGACACAAGGCTAGAATTTAAATATGATGGGGTGCGGAATCTACAACGTATGTATTATAAGAAATAAATCGCTCCTTCACATTATATATAAGGACCATTACCACACCTCGGAGTTCCCTGCCCTGTATAAAAAGCCACGGCCCTCAGGGACTCCTCGTGCGTAATTCCTTATATTAATACTGTAAGGGGCGGCATTATCCCTTATATGAATATTGTAAATTTTGGGGTGCAATAACCAAAAACAATAAATTATAAAGTTGATTTTTTGATTAGTGATGTATCCGCAACCAGAACCTGAAGCCAAGTTCTGAAGCATATTTCACACAGGACGTTTGCAGATTTCTGACTTTTCAGATTTTTTTTTTCAACTGCGGAGCTATTTGGAAATTCAGATTTTTTCAAAAACTGTGAATCGCAAGCAGAAACTGAATTTCATGAGGCCTCTCTAATTTTGATATTAAGAAAGCCTTTCTTTTATAGGATTTCACCTGTTCTAGAATTCAACAACACAGGTGTAATAGTCCTATGTACCAGGGCTAGGTTTTTGTTGAAATATTTTGTTTAAGCTCTTCCCAACAAAGATGTAACCCAGAATTGATAATAGATTTGATATCTCGTGACCATAATCTAACTATAGCAGAACTGTACCGAATGAAATAACTGTTGTTTATAAACTGCAATATTTGGGATGTTTAATTACTTTAACTTTTACTGCTTTTAAAGTCTAGGACCTGCTTTTGAAGTAAAAACACCCAAAGGATAGTAAGGGCATCTATAGTGGGAAATTAACTTTTTTTTCTTCTTTCCATGTGTTTCTATCATTCCCCCCAACCCCCCAGTGTCTGGTATTCTCTTAAGTTTTTCCGCTCTGTCCTGACGATCACACAATTTAGAAGAATATGTGATTGCATTCCTCTACTCATATCTTGTACTGTCAATCAAATCCCTGTGACGTGCCTCTTCCTTCCACGTCCCTCCCTCCTCCATGCTCTGTAACACCAGTATAGAGATAACAGCATTAGCAGGGGAGT
>JAACNH010002153.1:0-45475 GCA_019447015.1 Hymenochirus boettgeri
TATTGGAGGTTGTCTAAAGACCTATGTCCACTTAGTCCAACCTTTATACCCTATCCATAATGTCTATCTAACAGTTAAACAGTATTGGAGGTTGTCTAAAGACCTAGTTCAACCTTTATACCCTATCCATAAGGGTATAAAGTATATTCACTTTGTTTGCACTTTAACACTTTATCCTTGCACAAGGACCACTTAATATTGACTATTAGATCCCAATCAATAACATTACTTTCTGATGTTTAGGGGCATGGCTGTGCCATTTGGGGTGTGGGTATGATGTTTAGGGGCATGGCTGTGCCATTTGGGGTGTGGGATGGAGTTTAAGTCACACTAACCGATGTCATATCGATGTTATATCAGTTAGCGTGACTTAAACTCCTTCATATAGAGAGCGGTACTGGCTCTCGGTACATCGCCCTACTAAGGGCAGAGACAGGATAGTGCGGTCTGTAGCGATGTGTCCAGTTCGCTTCATATTCCTATCTAGAACATTCTGCTGCTTTTTATTCTATGGTTATTTATAGAGTGAGAATATCATAGACCAAATCTCAATTCCATTTTATTCTCTTAATGACTAAGACATAACTAACGGTGGTTGGGACGATACGCAAAAGTTGTGTCGCGTTACCACCGCAAGCTATGTCCCGAGCCGATAACAGCTCTTTAAGATGTAAACTTTAACCCCAGCAGACAGTGTTAAAGTTCCGGAATGGGAAAACCCCATTCACTATGCACCGAGAGCCTTTATGGGCTCAATGCATCGCCTAGGGGAAGCAATAGAGAGCGGTACTGGCTCCATATAATAAAACTATTCATTTCCAACCCTAACCCTTACCGATGGTATAAAAAGCCACATGGTGCGATGGCAGTGCCCTGTTCTATGGTATATTAGTCCCATAATTCTATCAGGGCCTGCACCAAGATGCACACCCTCCTGGTCTGGAGTTTAAGTCACCAAACCGATGTCATATCGAGTTATATCAGTTAGCGTGACTTAAACTCCTTCATATGCAGCTGCTTGGCTAATGCGGAAGTTAACCGCGCAGCCGCCGAAAGCGATATATGGCGAAAGCGCCATTCTATTGCGGCACTTTAAACATCAGCTGTAGGCAATGCAGCGGACCGCTATTGGCAATAGCATTGCCGGCATTATTGCGCCGGGTTGCCCATAGCGTCTCTCGGTGCATCGGGCTGTCTGTATTTCTAGCTCTGTGGAGATCTTTGATAGAATAAACATTACTGATCCGTTGTTCTTTCCCTTTAGATTGAAACCCAGAAGCCGGACGGACCAGAGATGGTTCTTGATGGTGAAGTGAGTAGAAAAGAACATTAGGGTCTAATCAGTTCCATTTCCACATTTCCCTTTCTATTGACATTCACTGGAATGGGAAATTCCCTCCCGGGAAAGAGAAAGACTTTAGGGGCGATGTATCGAAACCGCAAACGGCTGTTTACGTCTTAAAGTCACGTTACCCTGTACCAAGGATGAATGTGAACTATGTGATGTTTAGGGGCATGGCTGTGCCATTTGGGGTGTGGGTATGATGTTTAGGGGCATGGCTGTGCCATTTGGGGTGTGGATATGATGTTTAGGGGCATGGCCATGATGTATGGGGCGGGCCGTAATAGTTTTTTTGGGGGGAGTGACCACAATATATGGGGCATGGCAGTTATCTTTGGGGGAGTGGCCTTGATGTTTGTGGGTTGGTATCTGGGGTATCTGGGGTATCTGGGGGCGTGGTCATTCCAGGAAGCTCTGCTTTCAATTTGTTAGCATGACAATAACCGCAAATGTGATTGATATCACCGATAGTAACATAGTTCCATTAATACTGTATTTGCTTGGCAAAGGGGCTCGGCCAATCTGGTAGGGGCGGAGCTGAAAATGGGAGGAGACAGGAGACGACAGAACCTTTCAATATACAAACCGTTTCATTCTACAAACTGGCAGGGTTATTCCATCGATAAAAATTGTGGTAATTTTGCCCCAACCAATCAGATGTTAGCTTTCAAATGTTAAATAAAATCTGATTGGTTGGGGCACCATTTGTAAAACGATAATTTCCCTGGGGGTTTTGCTTTTGTTTTATGAACCTGGCAAAATCAGGGCATCATCTTACCTTCATTTCCACTATCCTCCAGTCCCTTCATAGTAGTGGGACGGTCTGGAGGAGAGATGGACTGTTTAATAGTGAGATGGTAGGAATATATTCCCAGGTTACACTGGTTTTCCCAATGAAATCTAATGTTTGTGCTTTCTCATCTCCACATAGTCCTCCATAACCCAGCGAGATGGAAATGTATGGGGTGAAAGGCAGCGGCTTCCTGTATTGGAACACAGCCATGTAAGACTGACTTTAAAAGATCTCCTAGTGTTTACCTTATATATATTATTCTGGACATTATCATTTAAAGGACGGATTGATCGGGGAGATTCAGGACGTGTGTTACTTCCCGCCATGCAATTCCACACGTAAACCAGATTACGCCAGACGTAATGAGATTGTGTCTGGTATTGCATTGTGGGATTGCGTAAAGGTAAGAAGCTCCGGTTACCCCGGGTTAAAGTCCCATACAGAGGCCTGATCAGTTACAAGGTAGCACTGAACTGAACCATAGGTTTTGTTTCGGACGCACTGCGCTGTTTTCAAAACATAATAAAAATGGCAGTGCGCCCTACATCCGTGTAATACACGTTAACCTGATATGTACTTCGGGTTAACGTGGGGTTTTACGACGATTTTGACCATATTGAATGTCCGTGGGTAAGTTAAAATCCAGTCAATAAATCACGGTTCCTCCTCCTTTCACATGTTTTTCCCCTGTTCGAGTTTTAACTGGTCCTTATCGATGGTATAAAAAGCCACATGGTGCGATGGCAGTGCCCTGTTCTATGTAGTATTAGTCCCATAATTCTATCAGGGCCATGCACCAAAGATGCACACCGCCACTGCTGGTCTGGAGTTTAAGTCACGCTAACCGATGTCATATCGATGTTATATCAGTTAGCGTGACTTAAACTCCTTCATATAGAGAGGGTGGCTGCTCTCGGTACAATCGGCCCTACTAAGGGCAGAGACAGGATAGTGCGGTCCTGTACGATGTGTCCATTCGCTTCATATTCCTTTCTAGAACATTCTGCTGCTTTTTTTCTCACGGTTATTTAATAATGGTATCATAGACCAAATCTCAATTCCATTTTATTCTCTTAATGCGACTGTAGTGAAGATGGAAAGACAGTCCAAATGGTGGAGAACTTTAAAGGATTCTTCACCCCAAAAAAGGAAGTAAGTAATATTTATAAACTATATAATAATAAATATAATGTAACAGTAATGTAACCAGTACATGGTCATTCCATATCATCCCCTGCCTCTCTGATTGCGGAATATTGATGGTTTCTCTATATTCTATCATTATATTACTACAGTGTCCAGTGTGTAATTAGTAAGTGATACAGTATAACTTCTATACACCTACCCCTGTAGTGGATTTCCATGGGAGGAACTGTAAGATTATAGCCTTATAATCTTACAGTTCCAGAGGAGGAGAACCAGAAGCCAAAGGGGTAGGTATATAAATAATGCACCTTGAACTGTAAATTAAAGGGATATTAAGGTCACCTTGGAGTTCCATGCCCTGTATAAAGGTACTCGGCCTGCGGCGTCGTGCTTTTTATATGGTCACCAACTCCTCGGTGACTTCTAATATCCTTATAATTTACAGTTGGGGGTACATTATTCACTATATAACGTTCCTGGACCTAACAAAACGTATCATTGCGATAGATTTTTATACATTATTGTATCACTGGAGAAACTAAACATATACAGAGAAATACAGCACTGCCCTCCCACCGTATCTAAACATTATTGATATCAACATATAGACCCTGCACCTAATCACGGACATGTTCCTTTATAGGTTATTATACAATGGAGATTTAGTTCCTCTATGGATTTACATTCGTTCTGATTGGTGATTATTTTCATATAATAAAACTATTCATTTCCAACCCTAACCCTTACCGATGGTATAAAAAGCCACATGGTGCGATGGCATGCCCTGTTCTATGGTATATTAGTCCCATAATTCTATCAGGGCCATGCCCCAAGATGCACACCCGCTCCTGGTCTGGAGTTTAAGTCACGCTAACCGATGTCATATCGATGTTATATCAGTTAGCGTGACTTAAACTCCTTCATAGTGGCAGCTGCTTGGCTAATGCGGGAAGAACCGGCGCAGCCGCCGAAAGCGATATATGGCGAAAGCGCCTTACTATTGCGGCACTTCAAACATCAGCTAAGCATGCAGCGAAGCCGCTATTGGCATATAGCGATTGCCGCATTATTGCGCCGGGTTTGCCCATAGCGTCTCTCGGTGCATCGGGCTGTCTGTATTTCTAGCTCTGTGAGATCTTTGATAGAATAAACATTACTGATCCGATTGTTTCTTTCCCTTTAGATTGAAACCCAGAGCCGGACGGACCAGAGATTGGTTCTTGATGGTGAAGTGAGTAGAAAGAAACATTTGGGTCTAATCAGTTCCTTTCCACATTTCCCTTTCTATTGACATTCACTGGAATGGAAATTCCCTCCCGGGAAAGAGAAAGACTTTAGGGGCGATGTATCGAAAACCGCAAACGGCTGTTTACGTCTTAAAGTCACGTTACCCGTGTACCAAGGATGAATGTGACTAAGACATAACTAACGTGTGTTGGGACGATACGCAAAAGTTGTTGTCGCGTTACCACCGCAAGCTATGTCCCGAGCCGATAACGGCTCTTTAAGACGTAAACTTTCAACCCCAGCAGACGTTGTTAAAGTTCCGAGAATGGAAAAAACCCCATTCACTATGCGAGAGCCGTTATCGGGCTCAATGCATCGCCTAGGGAAGCAATAAGACGGTACTGGGCTCTCGTGTAACAAATCGCCCTACTAAGGGCAGAGACAGGATAGTGCGGTCTGTAGCGATGTGTCCAGTTCTCTTCATATATTCCTTTCTAGAACATTCTGCTGCTTTTTATTCTACGGTTATTTATAGAGTGAGAATATCATAGACCAAATCTCAATTCCATTTTATTCTCTTAATGCGACATGTAGGTGAAGATGGAAAGACAGTCCAAATGGAGAAGTTTAAAGGATTCTTCACCCCAAAAAAGGAAGTAAGTAATAGTTTATAAACTATATCATAAATCATAAATGTAACAGTATGTAACCAGTACATGTGTCCATTCCATATCATCCCCCTTGCAGGAATATTATGGTTTCTCTCTACAGTGTTTTTCTCATACTAAAGGAATATTTTTAATACTCCTTAGGCATGTCCACGGAGGGGGGCCCAAATATTTTTTTAAACACCGGAGTTCCCCTCTTCCTTAATGACCCTAAATGCATGGTAGAAAAACCCCGATTCTAAGTGCAAGTTCCATCTCCAGCTACCTGCTACCCCTCCCCCTTCCTCCTTCATCATTCACTTTTACCGGCTCATGTCACACACAGTCCAATTATCAGTGACAAATGACTTTTAGAACATATACCTGTTTGTTTAAATCACAATCCACATGTGAGGTAAGATGCAGCGCACCAACATAAATTCCAGCTCCATTCTAGCAGGTTACTGGATGCACTGTGTGTGTGTGTGAGGAGTTTTTCTGGAAGTCCCAAACTGGAGCATGCTGATTGGCTGCCAATGAAGAGCCGCCTGATTGGCTGAAAGTTCCCTACTCTTCCTGAGGGAGGGGGGTTTACTTATCTGCAGTGAGCACGCATAGTTTTGCTTGTAACAGGCTCGAACAGAGAGGAGGTGAATTTGGTTTGTTGTGATGTCATACCCCTCCTAGTCAGTCAATAGGGGAACTAACAGGAATGGAATGGCAGTTACACAGAGATTAAAGAAGTCCAGGGTAAGAGCTTTAAACGTATTTTTTAATGTGACCTTTCTTTTCTTTTAGAGACTGGACAACCACCTTTAAGGAAATCCTTCAAAAAATCTGGAATTGGAAACGATGACAAAGTAAGTAGAAAGGAAGAAAAAAACTCATATCTAAGGTCCCATATATATATATATTTATTAAATAAACCACCCAGCAAGCGTATGAATGTAGGTTAACTCGGATAGAAGCTCGTATTTATTTGGATTACATTTTATTGTTTTACTCTGTTCCATAATGACACGTTTTTCTGAATGGAAATTTCTCTAAAATCTCATTTCAAATTCTCTTCTCCTTAAGGCAATACAAGCAGCGGAAGCAGCGGACGTTCCAAAAACAAAGTAAGTAGAAAGGAAGAAAGATTTTAGAACTATTAGTAACTTTTATTCAGATTTTTGCTTCAAAACAAAAACAAAATAATAATAAAATATAATCTATACAGATATTATTTACAATTAAACACAAAGCTTATAAATAACTAAGTTAACCAGCCTTATTATAATGAAATAGATGGTTTATATAAATGGAAACTTTTTTTTTTCTTCAGGAAATCAAAGAGTCGGAAAGTCCGTCATGGATCATTTCAATAGAAAATTCATCGTAAGTTTAAATTTACATTACTTGGATCTTCAGGTTATTTGGTTACAATGTTCAGAGGCATTTATAGAAAACCTTTTGTAATGAGTTACCAGGGGGGTTAAGACCTGACTTTATCCCAGACCTTAGATTTCATGTTTTGCATGTATGTCATCGTCACGCCAGAGTTTAATGTCCTTGCTCTGGGTATTATTACTGTGCTTGGGGGTATATATAGTTTTAATTGTCCTTTAAACACCCAACAGTTAACACCAGTTCTGAACTCTTCCATTTTATTATACGGATAAAATACTGTAAGGTTCTCGTGTCATCCCGGTCACGGTAATCTATAATATTCATCCAGGTCACGGTATATCTGTAATATATTCGTTCATCCTTAGACGGTGTAAAGTCGTGTATTTCATGCAGGTCACGGTAATATCCTTATATAGGTCATCGTATCCAGTGTCACGGTACTCTATAATATTCATGTCATCCAGGTCACGGTATATCTTTAATATTCATGCAGGTCACGGAATAATCTGTAATATTCATCCAGGTCACGGTATATCTGGTAATATTGCATGTCATCTAGGTACACGTACCATCATGGTAACACACAGTCCAATTAGCATGACAATGAATGCCTTATTAGAACATATACCTGTTGTGTTAAATCACATACCATGTGAGGTAAGATGCAGCCCCACAAAACGCACAATTCCATGCTCATTCTAGCTGCGGTTCCTGGATGCACTGTGTGTGTGTGGCGGAGTTTTTCTGGAAGTCCCAAAACTGGAGCATGCTTTGGCTGGCCCAATGAAAGCCTCGCTGATGGCTGGAAAGTTCCCTACTCTTCCTAGAAGGGAGGGGGAGTTACTTATCTGCAGTGAGCACGCATAGTTTTTGCTTGTAACAGGCTCGAAACAGAGGAGGGGGAATTTGGGTTGTTGTGATGTCCATAACCCCTCCTAGTCAGTCAATAGGGGGACTAAACAGGAATGGAATGGCATTACACAGATTACAGAAGTCAGGGTAAGAGCTTTAAAACGTATTTTTTAATGGGACCTTTCTTTTCTTTTAGACTGACGACCACCTTTAAGGAAATCCTTCAAATCTGGAAATTGTAACGATGACAAAGTAAGTAGAAAAGAAGAAAAAACTCATATCTAAGTCCCATATATATATATATTGTATTAAATAAACCACCAGCAAGCGTATAATGTAGGTTAACGTCGGATAGACAGCTCTATTTATTTGAAATTACATTTTATTGTTTACTCTGTTCCATAAGACAACGTTTTTTCTGAATGGAAATTTCTCTATAAATCTCATTTCAAATTCTCTTCTCCTTAAGGCAATACACAGCGGAAGGCAGCGGACGTTCCAGCAAAACAAAGTAAGTAGAAAGGAAAAAGATTTAGAACTATTAGTAACTTTATTCAGATTTTTGCTTCAAAAAAACAAAAAAATAATAATAAAAATATAATCTATACAGATATTATTTACAATTAAAAGCACAAGCCTTAATAAATAGACTAGTTAACCAGCCTTAATAATGAAATATAGATGGGTTTATATAAGAATGGAAACTTTTTTTTTTCTTCTGAAATCAAAGATCGGGAAAGTCCGTCATTGACATTTCAATAAGAAAAGCATCAGTAAGTTTAAATTTACATTACTTGGATCTTCAGTTATTTGGTTACAATGTTCAGAGCATTTATAGAAAACCTTTTGTAATGAGTTACAGGAGGGTAAGACGCGTTTATCCCAGACCTTAGATTCATGTATGTGCATTAGTCATCTCCACGCCAGAGTTTAATGCCTTGCTCTGGGTATTATTATGTGCTTGGGGGTAATATAGGTTTATTGTCCTTTAAACACCCAGACGTTAAAACCAGTTTCTGACTCTTACATTTTATTATACGATAAAAACCTGTAAAGGTTCTCGTTCATCGCAGGTCAGACGTATATCTATAGATATTCATCCAGGTCACGGTATATCTGTAATATTCGTTCATCCAGGTCACGTATATCTGTAATATTCATCCGGTCACGTATATCTGTAATATTCATCCAGGTCCACGGTCCGGCATAATATAAAGGTAATCTGTAATATCAATGTACGTATCTATAATTCTTCATCCAGGCACGGTATATCTTAATATTCATCAGTCCGTTTATCTTAATCATCCAGGTCACGGTATATCTTAATATTCGTTCATGCCAGGTCACGGTATATCTGTAATCATCCTCAGGTCACAGGTCACAGGTATATCTGTAATATTCATCATCTATAGTCATACGTCATCCAGGTCACATCGGTACATCATGGTCAGTACACACATCTAGCACGTAATTGACAAGTCAGATGACAATGCTTTTTAGAACATATCCTTTTGTTTAAATCACAATCCACATGTGACGTAAGATGGCGCCACCAACAATAAATTCCAGCTCCATTCTAGCAGGTTACTGGGTGCACTGTGTGTGTGTGTGAGGAGTTTTTCTGAGAAGTCCCCAAAACTGAGGCATGCTGATTGGCTGCCAATGAAAGCCGCCTGATTGGCTGAAAGTTCCCTACTCTTCCTGAAGGGGAGGGGGGAGTTACTTATCTGCAGTGAGCACGCATAGTTTTTGCTTGTAACAGGCTCGAAACAGAGGAGAGGGGAATTTTGGTTGTGTTATTCAAAACCCCTCCTAGTCCAGTCAATAGGGGAACTAAACGGAGATGGAATGGCATTACACAGAAGTTAAGAAGTCGGGTAAAGCTTTAAACGTATTTTTAATGGACCTTTCTTTTCTTTTAGAGACTGGACACCACCTTTTAAGGAACTCCTTAAAAATCTGGAAATTGAAACGATGACAAGTAGAGTAAAAGGAAGAAAAAAAACCATATCTAAGGTCCCCATATATATATATAGTGTATTAATAACCACCAGCAAGCGTATGAATGTAGTTAACGTCGGATAGAAAGCTCGTATTTATTTGGTAATTACATTTTATTGTTTAACTCTGTTCCATAATGACACGTTTTTCTGAATGGGAAATTTTCTCTAAAATCTCATTTCAAATTCCTCTTCTCCTTAGGCATACGCGACGGAAGCAGCGGACGTTCCAGAAAACAAAGTATAGAAGGGAAGAAAGATTTAGAACTATTAGTAACTTTTATTCAGATTTTGTCTGTCAAAGCAAAACAAATAATAATAAAAATATAATCTATACAGATATATTTACATTAAAAGCACACAAGCTAATAATAGACTAATTAACCAGCCTTATTATAATGAAATAGATGGTTTATAATAGAAATGGAAACTTTTTTTTTTCTTCAGGAAATCAAGAGTTCGGAAAGTCCGTCATGGATCATTTCAATAGATAAAAGTCATCTAGTAAGTTTAATTACACTTACTATGGATCTTCAGGTTATTTGGTTACAATGTTCAGAGGCATTTATAGAAAACCTTTTGTAATGAAGTTACACAGGGTGTAAGACTTGACTTTATCCCAGACCTAGATTCATGATGTTCCATTATGTCATCTCACGCCAGAGTTTAATGTCCTTGCTCTGGTATTATTATGTGCTTGGGGGGTAATATAGGTTTAATTGTCCTTTAAAACACCCAACAGTTAAACCAGTTCTGAACTCTTACATTTTATTATAGCGGATAAAATACCGTTAGAAAGGTTCTCGTTCATCCAGGTCACGGGTATGTCTATAATATTCATCCAGGTCACGGTATATCTTAATATTTCGTTCATCCAGGTCACGGTATATCTGTAATATTCATCCGGGTCACGGTTATAATCTTAATATTCTCAGGTCCACGTTAGTCTGTATATCATCAGTCACGGTATATCTGTATATTCAGTTCATCCAGGTCAGGTATATCTGTAATATTCATCCAGTCCGGTATAATTCTATAATTTCATCCAGTCACGGTAATATCTGTAATATTCCACCGTAACGGTTGTCTATGTGCGCATCTAGTCACGTAGCCATCAATGGGGGGGTGCCGGAGCCCTCATGGCATTGATTTTATGCCCGGCACGGTTTTGTGCTTGATAGCTTCGTCCGAATGGCTATTCGGTCAGGGATTATTGAAGTGCCACGCCTGGTGGGTCGGTCCCCTGCAATTACAACGTTGTGTAGGACCTTTACAGTAAACCGTTCATCCTACAGTAAGGGATATTTTTTGTATGGATAAAATGTAGTTGGGATCCCTACATTGGAATAGCCTGTTTTAATATTCGAATCATTGTAAACCCTAGTATGAGACCTACCTTACAAACAACCCACGTACTCTAGCTCCACAAGATCCTAAATCCCGTCCCACGGCGGCTAATCCTTGCATCCACACCCAGGGAGGGGGGGGTCTCTGACATGCAAGGACCAGAGCCCCCCAAAAGTGGAAAACGTGTACCTCTTGGAAGGCCAAACCTGGACTTTGGTAAACAAACTCAATTTGGTAACAATCAAAATAGACCCACATTTAAAGGAAACGGGATGACTGAATTGTTCATAACGGACGTGTGTAAGTAAAACATGGTATCCGTTCCTCGCTATAGTCTAATGTTTAATCTCTTCTTCTAGTGTGACATCATTACATGGGGTCCCCTTAATAGAGATGGCAGTAGGGGATCCACGTAATAAAAGTTCACATTGTCGCTGTTGTTTTAAACTGGAAATATCCCAGAAGAGAGACCCACATAACTGGACACTGGTCAGAGGGCGAGACAATGAAGCAAACGCTCCGGTCCCTTTAACACCACAAGCTCGGATATATCAGCCTTATGTTCCTCCAGTGGTCCGGGAGGGTCCCAACCAGTGATACTTGAGCACCGGGGGGAACGATCGTCTGTTTTATATACGCGATCCGCCATTATGGTGCTTAGGCTACAAGGACATGGAATGGAACACGACAAAATACCCCATGAGTATAGATAGCAGCCATAACCAGAATGAATTAGAGAAATAGTACAATGTATTAAAAATGGAAAAGATCTCTAACGATTAAATCATTATGGTTTAAGAAGGCGGAAGAACTACTGCAAACGGTCGCCCATCATCCAAGGGAAGGCAGGTGGCTTGCAGATAGAGAGATGTTTGTCTTGGTGCAAGTTTACGCAATTGTTTAGAACAAGCTATTATATAATTCTTTGGTTTTTTTTTTTTTCTATTAAGGTGCAACTGAGCAGAGAAGAGCAAAGAAAAATAATGAAGATAAACGGATCGGTATATAGAATAGAGTTGGGCTGTATAAAAAGCTCAGGCCATGACAAGACAACAGGAGCCATTGAAAGAGCCGTCGGTGTATTCAGAGAAAAACGTGCCAGATAGAAAAGACGAGCGAAAGACAGAAACCGGCCACAGAAAGAAAACGGCATTGAAAAGCTCGTTTTATTCAGAAAAATGTCGCCATAAAGCAAAAAGAACGAGCGGAAATGAGGGACAATGAACAGGCGCAAGAAATAAACAGCCAAATGTGAAGATGCCGGTGTATTCCGAAAAATTTGGCCATAGAAAAAGAACGAGCAAAAGAAACAAAACAGCCATAGAGAAAAAACAGTCCCCATTTGAAAGGAGCCGGTGTCTTCAGAGAAAAAACGGGCCATGAGAAAACAGAACGAGCGCAAGGACAAGACCAGGCATAGCAAAGAAACAGGCCATGGTTGGAAAGAATTCTCGGGTTGCATTCAGAAAAATTGGGCCGTAAAAAAAAAGAGTTCGAAAGAACAGAACGAGGCCATAGAAAGAAAACAGGCCATTGAAAGAGCTCGTTGGTTTCAGAAAAAATGGGCCGTAGAACAAAGGACACAGGCGGGAACAGAACAGAACAGGCCCATAGAAAGAAAACAGGCCCATTGAAATATCTCGGTGTATCAGGAAAAATTAGGCGCATGAAAAACGACAAGAGCGAAAGGGAATGAACAGAACAGACATAGAAAGAAAACAGGCCTTGACGAGCTCCGGGTCTTCAGAAAAAACAGGGCCATATAAAAAGAAACTATCGAAGAACCAGAACAGGGGCCATAGCAATAACAGCCATGGAAAGAGCTCAAAGAGCTCGTTGTGGCTTCAGTAAAAAACGGGCCATAGAAAAAGACGAGCGAAAACAAGCACAAGGCCATGACAAGAAAACAGGCCATTGAAAGGAGCTCGGTGTCTTCAGAAAAACGGGCCTAGAAAAGAACTAGCGAAAGAACAGAACAGATCCATAGAAGAAACATGCCATTGAAAGAGCGTCGGGTCGCCGAAAAAATGGGCCATAGGACAAAGAGAAGAAAGAAAAAAAAAAAGAAAGAGCGAAAGAACAAGAACACCTGCCATAAAAAAAAACGGCCCTTGAAAGTGCGGCGGTGTGCTTCAGAAAAAAGTGGGCCAGTAGAAAAGAGAACGAGGCGAAATACAAGAACAGGGCCATAGAAAGGAAAACGGAGGCATTGAAAGAGCTCGTGGTCTTCGGAAAAACATTGGCCGTAGAAAAAGAAGAGCGAAAGAACAAGAACAGGCGCCCTAGAAAGAACAAGGCCATTGAAAGAGCTCGTGTCTTCAGAAAATGGCCGTAGAAAAAGAACGAGCGAAAGAACAAGAACAGCCATAGAAGAAAACATGGCCATGAAAAAAGAACTAGCTTCAGAATAGAACATGATAGAAGCAGCAGAGACCCGAATGGGCAAGGCTTGAATCCATACGATTGAATTTAAACTGGATCTAAATTGAAGCGTGTGTAGATTGTCCAAAAAAACACTACAAATATTCTACCAGCAGCTTAATCAAGCCTGAACATCAACAATTTAAAGGTAAGTAGAAATGATCCTAGTTTTGTTCTGTAAAGGGAAAGTAGCTATTAAAAAGTGGGAGACTATCATCATTTAGTGCCATGCAATAACAGGTACAGTAACTACGTTAACAGCACATCTGTTGGTTGCTGTAAATGCAAACGAGTGGCAACCTCTTATTGTAGCGTTAGAATATTGTGGGTAAAATGTTGTTCTGCTTTCATCTACGGGACCGCTGATTTGATAGAACGTTGGGTGAAGGTAGAATAATTGTTCAGATAAATCAGAATTGGATGTGTACGACTATTTCACTGGTTTGTACAGATAAAGCCAAGCAGGGTGGTTAGATAAAGTAGTACGTAATTAAAGATACCTGAAGAGAGTCACACAGATTTTGGTGAGGTCTACAAGAAGACTCTATGGAGCAGGGGCGCAATGTAGATCCCCAACTGGCCAAAAGAAAGAGCATCGAAGTTGGCTGAGAAAAACCAGAAGAAGGCAGAGATCAGTGATGTAACTACGCCGCCCCCGGTCCTGGGTCCTGCTGCGTAAGGGAGAGAGAAGGGGCGTTAATAAAGGGTCCGACAACGACTGTTACTCAGTCAGAAGGAAGTGAACCTATTCTCCTTCTTCACTCCGCTTGTATAGGGGCCACTGGCCCACTGATTCCTCTGTCCACCAAAAAAGCCTAGCTGGAGTGGGGAGGCCTACTGGTGCTAAGAGAAAACCTTTTCCTTCCTACTTATTTACTGTCTGGGAAATCAAGATTTTATTTTTTTATCTTGTTTTTTTGTATTATTAATACTAGCAGAGCGAGTTGGGTGCCCTTGTGGTGCGGGGGGGGGGGCAGTGGTGAAATGATGTGGGTGTTAAATTGGTTAGGCTCTGAGTGTTGATACAGGATGATTAAAATTTTATAAAACTGCATGTCCATGAGGTGAGCCAAGGTGCAGGGGTCCTAACATGCTAGATGGGAATGACAGACATTACACCATGCTATATTATGTTATATAACATTATCACATGCTTCTGTTTTTGTTGAGTGGGTTTGTAATCTAATACAATAGGATATGGTTAAATATAAATTCAGGGTTTTGGAATGGACTAAGACTTCGTAAATCCGTTTCGCCACGCTTTGGTAAACTGGAAACTGGTCTGGAGAAAAACGGACCTAGTCCAAAGTTTAAAAAAAATCTTTCCTCAACGAAATCAAACTGTTTTTCCACTTACGCATTCTAATTTTCCAGGTCACAGAGATTTTCGAAAACTTCGGGGGGGGGACGAAGCAAGGGAGGGCAATGACGCTACCGGTGTCGAGGGTACAGGGAGGCGAGTACGACTTCTGCAGTACAGGTGACAGATACCTACCCTGTCAGGTACCAATGTGACCATAACTGGCATGACCTGTGAGGTAGCAGTGACAATGGACTCTACCTGTCAAGTACCAGGGGTACACTCGGCTACCTGTGTCAGGTACAGGGACAATCGCTACACTTCAGGTACAGTTGCAATACGCGTACTGTCAGGTAACAGGGACAGATACCGCTACCTGTCAGGTTTTTTTTTTAACGGGCCACTTACTCCTACTCTACCGTGTCAGGGTAGTGACAATCTCTACCTGTCAGGTACAGTGACAATACCTAGCTGTCAGGTACAGGGACCAATACGCCTACCGGTCAGGTACAGAGGACAATACTCTACCATGTGCAGGATACAGGGTACAAAACTCTGACCTTCGGTACGATGTGACATACTCTAACCTTCCTGGTCAGGGACGAATACGCTACCTGTCGTTACAGGGACAATACTCTACCTGTCAGGTAAAGGGACATACGCTACCGTCAGGTACGAGGAACGATACCTACCTGTCGGGTACAGGGACAACTACGCTTACCTTTCACTGGTAGCAGTCCATCGCTATCCTTCAGGTACAGAAAAAGGGGACATAAAGGAGGGGGGGGGGGGGGGGGGGTAGCTACGCTGGCAGGTACAGTGACAATCGCTACCTGTCCAGAGTACAGGTACAATACTCGTGCCTGTCAGGTACAGGGACAATCTCTACCTGGTCGCTTACAGGGACAATACCTACCGTCAGACGGACAATACTCTACCTGTCATGTACCGGGACAGATACCTATAACTGTCACGTACAGGGACAATCAGCTACCTTTCGGTACAGGGCAATACTCTACGCTGTCATTTACAAGGACGAATCACGCTACCTGTCAGGGTGTACAAGGGACAATACGCTAACCTGTCAGGTAACAGGAGGGACATAACTCTACCTTTCAGGTACAGGGAGCGGATACTCTAACCTTTCATTTACAGGGACATACTCTAAACCGTTTCAGGTACAGGTACAATACGCTACCTTCAGGTTACACTGGCCAATGAGCGCTAGTACCTGTCAGTAACATGACAATACTCTACGTCAGTACAAGGGACCATTACGCTATCCTGTTCAGGTACAGGGGACAATACGCTCCTGTCAGTGTTACAGTGACAACCCTGCTACCTTCAGTAAACAGGGACAATATCCTATCCGCTGTCAGGTACAGGGGACAATACGCTACCTTCAGGTACGGGACAATACTCTACCTGTCCAGGTACAGGGACAATAGCGCTCTACCGTTCAGGGTACAGGTGGACCGATCGCTAAACCTGGGCAGGTTATGCAGTGGACAAGTAGGCGCTTACTGTCGGGTACTGGACAATACGTACTGTCAGGTTACAGGACAAATACGCTACCTGTCAGGACAAGGGACAATATGCTACCTTTCATGTACGGTACAATACGCTACCTGTCTGTGTACGGACATGGGAACTCTCCCCATTTCCGGTACAGGCCAATCGCTACCTTTCATGTACAGGGAACAATACGCTACCGTGTCAGGTACATGGACAATCAGCTACCTGTCAGGTACAGGGCATACGCTCCTGTCAGGTACATGGACACTCGCTACCTAGTCAGGTACAGGTACCATGACTCTAAGCCTGTCAGGGGTACAGGAGTAGCGGAATACGTCTACCTTTCAGGTAACCGGGCAGGATACGCTACCTGTCAGGGTACAAGGGGGCAAATGGCCCATTTTTTCTGAATACACCGAGCTCTTTCAATGGCCTGTTTTCTTTCTATGGCCTGTTCTTGTTCTTTCGCTCGTTCTTTTTCTATGGCCCATTTTTTCTGAATACACCGAGCTCTTTCAATGGCCTGTTTTCTTTCTGTGGCCTGTTCTTGTTCTTTCGCTCGTTCTTTTTCTTTGGCCCGCTTTTTCTGAATACACCGAGCTCTTTCAATGGCCTGTTTTCTTTCTATGGCCTGGAACTGTAAGATTATAAGGCTATAATCTTACAGTTCCTCCCATGGAAATCCACTACAGGGGTAGGTTATAGAAGTTATACTGTATCACTTACTAATCTACACACTGACACTGTAGTAATATAATGATAGAATATAGAGAAACCATCAATATTCCTGCAAGGGGGATGATATGGAATGGACCATGTACTGGTTACATTACTGTTACATTATATTATTATTATTATAGTTTATAACTATTACTTACTTCCTTTTTTGGGGTGAAGAATCCTTTAAAGTTCGCCCATTTGGACTGTCTTTCCATCTTCACCTACATGTCGCATTAAGAGAATAAAATGGAATTGAGATTTAGTCTATGATATTCTCACTCTATAAATAACCGTAGAATAAAAAGCAGCAGAATGTTCTAGAAAGGAATATGAAGCGAACTGGACACATCGCTACAGACCGCACTATCCTGTCTCTGCCCTTAGTAGGGCGATGTACCGAGAGCCAGTACCGCTCTCTATTGCTTCCCCTAGGCGATGCATTGAGCCGATAACGGCTCTCGGTGCATAGTGAATGGGGTTTTCCCATTCCGGAACTTTAACACTGTCTGCTGGGGTTAAAGTTTACGTCTTAAAGAGCCGTTATCGGCTCGGGACATAGCTTGCGGTGGTAACCTGACACAACTTTTGCGTATCGTCCCAACCACCGTTAGTTATGTCTTAGTCACATTCATCCTTGGTACACGGGTAACGTGACTTTAAGACGTAAACAGCCGTTTGCGGTTTTCGATACATCGCCCCTAAAGTCTTTCTCTTTCCCGGGAGGGAATTTCCCATTCCAGTGAATGTCAATAGAAAGGGAAATGTGGAAATGGAACTGATTAGACCCGAATGTTCTTTTCTACTCACTTCACCATCAAGAACCATCTCTGGTCCGTCCGGCTTCTGGGTTTCAATCTAAAGGGAAAGAACAACGGATCAGTAATGTTTATTCTATCAAAGATCTCCACAGAGCTAGAAATACAGACAGCCCGATGCACCGAGAGACGCTATGGGCAACCCGGCGCAATAATGCCGGCAATGCTATATGCCAATAGCGGCTCTCGCTGCATTGCCTACAGCTGATGTTTAAAGTGCCGCAATAGAATGGCGCTTTCGCCATATATCGCTTTCGGCGGCTGCGCGGTTAACTTCCGCATTAGCCAAGCAGCTGCCACTATGAAGGAGTTTAAGTCACGCTAACTGATATAACATCGATATGACATCGGTTAGCGTGACTTAAACTCCAGACCAGGAGCGGTGTGCATCTTGGTGCATGGCCCTGATAGAATTATGGGACTAATATACCATAGAACAGGGCACTGCCATCGCACCATGTGGCTTTTTATACCATCGGTAAGGGTTAGGGTTGGAAATGAATAGTTTTATTATATGAAATAATCACCAATCAGAACGAATGTAAATCCATAGAGGTAACTAAATCTCCATTGTATAATAACCTATAAAGGAACATTGTCCGTGATTAGTGTGCAGGGTCTATATGTTGATATCAATACTGTTTAGATACGGTGGGAGGGCAGTGCTGTATTTCTCTGTATATTGTTTAGTTTCTCCCAGTGATACAATAATGTATAAAAATCTATCGCAATGATCAGTTTGTTTAGGTCCAGGAACGTTATATAGTGAATAATGTACCCCCAACTGTAAATTATAAGGATATTAGAAGTCACCGAGGAGTTCCGTGACCATATAAAAGCACGAGGCCGCAGGCCGAGTACCTTTTATACAGGGCATGGAACTCCAAGGTGACCTCTAATATCCCTTTAATTTACAGTTCAAGATGCATTATTTATTATAACCTACCCCTTTGTGGCTTCTGGTTTCCTTCTCCTCCTGGAACTGTAAGATTATAAGGCTATAATCTTACAGTTCCTCCCATGGAAATCCACTACAGGGGTAGGTTATAGAAGTTATACTGTATCACTTACTAATCTACACACTGACACTGTAGTAATATAATGATAGAATATAGAGAAACCATCAATATTCCTGCAATCAGAGAGGCAGGGGGATGATATGGAATGGACCATGTACTGGTTACATTACTGTTACATTATATTATTATTATTATAGTTTATAACTATTACTTACTTCCTTTTTTGGGGTGAAGAATCCTTTAAAGTTCGCCCATTTGGACTGTCTTTCCATCTTCACCTACATGTCGCATTAAGAGAATAAAATGGAATTGAGATTTAGTCTATGATATTCTCACTCTATAAATAACCGTAGAATAAAAAGCAGCAGAATGTTCTAGAAAGGAATATGAAGCGAACTGGACACATCGCTACAGACCGCACTATCCTGTCTCTGCCCTTAGTAGGGCGATGTACCGAGAGCCAGTACCGCTCTCTATTGCTTCCCCTAGGCGATGCATTGAGCCGATAACGGCTCTCGGTGCATAGTGAATGGGGTTTTCCCATTCCGGAACTTTAACACTGTCTGCTGGGGTTAAAGTTTACGTCTTAAAGAGCCGTTATCGGCTCGGGACATAGCTTGCGGTGGTAACCTGACACAACTTTTGCGTATCGTCCCAACCACCGTTAGTTATGTCTTAGTCACATTCATCCTTGGTACACGGGTAACGTGACGTATTTCTGCCAAGGGCTCGGCCAATCTGGTGGGGGCGGAGCTGAAAACGGGAGAGAAGAACGACAGAACCTTTCAATATACAAACCGTTTCATTCTACAAACTGGCATGGTTATTCCATCGATAAAAATGGTGGTAATTTTGCCCCAACCAATCAGATGTTAGCTTTCAAATGTTAAATAAAATCTGATTGGTTGGGGCACCATTTTAACGATAATTTCCCTGGGGGTTTTGCTTTTGTTTATGAACCTGGCAAAATCAGGGCATCATCTGTACCTTCATTTCCACTTCCTCCAGTCCCTTCAGTAGGTGGGACGGTCTGGATGGAGAGATGGACTGTTTAATATGGAGATGGTAGGATAAATATTCCCAGGTTACACTGGGTTTCCCAATAGAAATCTAATGTTGTGCTTTCTCATCTCCACGTATAGTCCTCCATAGACCCAGCGGATGGAAATGTATGGGGAAAGTGTTGCAGCGTTCCTGTTATTGGACACACAGCCATGGTAAGACTGACTTTATAAAGATCTCCTAGTGTTACCTTATAATATATTCATGGACATTATCATTTAAAGGGACGGATTGATCGGGAGATTCAGGACGTGTGTTACTCCCGCCATGCAATTCCACACGTAAACCAATTACGCCAGAACGTAAATGAGATTGTGTCTGGTATTGCATTGTGGGATTGCGTAAAGGTAAGAAGCTCCGGTTACCCCGGGTTAAAGTCCCATACAGAGGCCTGATCAGTTACAAGGTAGCACTGAACTGAACCATAGGGTTTTGTTTCGGACGCACTGCGCTGTTTTCAAAAACATATAAAAATGGCAGTGCGCCCTACAGTCCGTGTAATACACGTTAACCTGATATTACTTCGGGTTAACGTGGGTTTTACACGGATTTTGACCATATTGAATGTCCGTGGTAAAGTTTAAATCCAGTCAATAAATCACGGTTCCTCCTCCTTTCACATAGTTTCCCTGTTCAGAGTTTTAACTGGTCCTATCGATGGTATAAAAAGCCACATGGTGCGATGGCAGTGCCCTGTTCTATGGTATATTAGTCCATAATTCTATCAGGGCCATGCACCAAGATGCACACCGCTCCTGGTCTGGAGTTTAAGTCACGCTAACCGATGTCATATCGATGTTATATCAGTTAGCGTGACTTAAACTCCTTCATATGAGAGCGGTACTGGCTCTCGTACATCGCCCTACTAAGGGCAGAGACAGGATAGTGCGGTCTGTAGCGATGTGTCCAGTTCGCTTCATATTCCTTTCTAGAACATTCTGCTGCTTTTTATTCTACGGTTATTTATAGAGTGAGAATATCATAGACCAAATCTCAATTCCATTTTATTCTCTTAATGCGACATGTAGGTGAAGATGAAAGACAGTCCAAATGGGAGAACTTTAAAGGATTCTTCACCCCAAAAGGAAGTAAGTATAGTTATAAACTATATAATATAATAATATATGTAACAGTAATGTACCCAGTACATGGTCCATTCCATATCATCCCCCTGCCTCTCTGATTGCAGGAATATTGATGGTTCTCTATATTCTATCATTATATTACTACAGTGTCAGTGTGTAGATTAGTAAGTGATACAGTATAACTTCTATAACCTACCCCTGTATGGATTTCCATGGGAGAACTGTAAGATTATAGCCTTATAATCTTACAGTTCCAGGAGGAGAAGGAAACCAGAAGCCACAAAGGGTAGGTTATAAATAATAATGCACCTTGACCTGTAAATTAAAGGGATATTAGAGGTCACCTTGGAGTTCCTGCCCTGTATAAAAGGTACTCGGCCTGCGGCCTCGTGCTTTATATGGTCACGGAACTCCTCGTGACTTCTAATATCCTTATAATTTACATTGGGGGTACATATTCACTATAAAACGTTCCTGGACCTAAACAAACTGATCATTGCGATAGATTTTTATACATTATTGTATCACTGGGAGAAACTAAACAATATACAGAGAATAACAGCACTGCCTTCCCACCGTATCTAAACAGTATTGATATCAACATATAGACCCTGCACACTAATCACGGACAATGTTCCTTTATGGTTATTATACAATGGAGATTTAGTTACCTCTATGGATTTACATTCGTTCTGATTGGTGTTATTTCATATAATAAAACTATTCATTTCAAAACCCTAACCTTACCGATGGTATAAAAGCCACATGGTGCGATGGCAGTGCCCTGTTCTATGGTATATTAGTCCCATAATTCATCAGGGCCATGCACCAAGAGCACACCCTCCTGTTCTGGAGTTTAAGTCACCTAACCGATGTCATATCGATGTTATATCAGTTAGCGTGACTTAAACTCCTTCATAGGCAGCTGCTTGGCTAATGCGGAAGTTAACCGCGCAGCCGCCGAAGCGATATATGGCGAAAGCGCCATTCTATTGCGGCACTTTAAACATCAGCTGTAGGCAATGCAGCGAGAGCCGCTATTGGCATATAGCATTGCCGCATTATTGCGCCGGGTTGCCATAGCGTCTCTCGGTGCATCGGCTGTCTGTATTTCAGCTCTGTGGAGATCTTTGATAGAATAAACATTACTGATCCGTTGTTCTTTCCCTTTAGATTAAACCCAGAAGCCGGACGGACCAGAGATGGTTCTTGTGTGGTGAAGTGAGTAGAAAAGAACATTAGGGTCTAATCAGTTCCATTTCCACATTTCCTTTCTATTGACTTCACTGGAATGGGAAATTCCCTCCGGGGAAGAAAGACTTTAGGGGCGATGTATCGAAAACCGCAAACGGCTGTTTACGTCTTAAAGTCACGTTACTGTACCAAGGATGAATGTCTAAGACATAACTACGGTGGTTGACGATACGCAAAAGTTGGTCGCGTTACCACCGCAATATGTCCCGAGCCGATACCACTCTTTAAGAGTAAACTTTACCCCAGCAGACAGTGTTAAAGTTCCGGAATGGGAAAACCCCATTCCTATGCACCGAGGCCTTTATGGCTCAATGCATCGCCTAGGGGAAGCAATAGAGACGTACTGCTGGCTCTCGTACATCCCCTACTAAGGCAGAGACAATAGTGCGTCTGTATGTGTCCAGTTCGCTTCATATTCCTTTCTAGAACTTCTGTGCTTTTATTCTACGGTTATTTATAGAGTGAGAATATCATAGACCAAATCTCAATTCCATTTTATTCTCTTAATGCGACATGTAGGTGAAGATGGAAAGACAGTCCAAATGGGAGAAGTTTAAAGGATCTTCACCCCAAAAAAGGAAGTAAGTATAGTTATAACTATAATAATAATATATAATGTAACAGTTATGTAACCAGTACATGTACAAAAGAAATAGAAGCTCCCAATCGTATTACCTCTCCCAGACTCCTTGCAATAGGTAGACACCTCAATCATAACGGTTGGCTCTAGCGTGCTGCCCGCGTCGGGTTGTTCCAAACCCCAGTCATATGAGAATCCAGTAAGCACAAGATCAGGCGGCCCAATTAGCACCACTTGAGACAGATTTGGAAAAAAATTCTTTGCGCAGTCCGGTAGAGTTAAAAGAAACTTCACCTTTATTCACACATCTTTAAAATCGCTTCACAGCAAACATATATGGGTGTAACATCTTAGGTCTGACGCGTTTCGGATCGTCGATCCTCATAGCCCACAATGGACAATAGCACACAACATATTTAAAAAGGCTCAGCGAGCCAATCAACGTTAGACAATTAACAATTATCTCCTTACTCTCTAGTTAACCCTCTATAGTTCGTAGTTAGCATATTCGATTCAAAATCAATACATGTATTAGTCATCAAAATTCCTATAGCATACATTATTAATTATTAACAGTGAAAAATAAGCATGGTACAATTCGATACAAAGACTAATCAAAAAAGATATATAAAAGTATATGGACTAAGCTAATGTTAATCTACAAAATAAAATATCAATACACATAGTAGCAAGATAATGGCTGACTACACCTTAATATATACACACGTAATTATCCATTCCAAACACAGAGACATAACCTGTATGACTATAATGTTAAGATATAAATAATCACAAAAGCTCTTTCAATAATAGTAAATTTACTTGGTAGCATTAAAAGCAAGAGACATAAATGTACAGATTGTTCACAAACCTAGAAAAGTATTAAGTGGACATTATCAATGCTAATAAGCCATTAGCTTGAAGCAAGTTCCAATGAGAACCATATTAGTTAAAAGCTTACTAGTCTCATATACGCTAATTTGATGGAGTTATTCTATATAGATATAATAGTAGACTACATGGGACCCTATACTATACAAGTTAAAATCCAAACGGAATTCATCCCCAGGGGTATCGAGTTTCTATATTTTAATATCCAATATGCTTCCTTTTTCTAGAAGTTTATCGGGTCCCCTCCTCGGATCCCACATCTAATTCTTTCCTATTGCTTGACTGAACAGTAAGTAATACGTTACCGACACCATTACACTCTAAAGTGTTTTCCCTACTGGAGATACAGCATTCATGTTAGAAACGCTTACAAGTGTTCCCGAAACTCTCTAGGGAACGTGTTGTTCTCTCCTACATACTGCTTCTACATTTAGTACCACTTGCAAATATACCAATTCAGCATTTTAGTATCACAGTTGGCATAATTTTTTATTTCATATTGACTCCTGTCACACTGTGATAAGAAAAGTATCCCAATTTTACTGCATGGCAGGTTCTTACATATGTTCTTTCCAACACCTGTAGAAACCCTTATGGTTCAGCCATAGGGCATCCTTCTTGGTTTGTCTATCATTCCAATAGCTAGACTAGAGACACTCTGTCTCCTATAGTTCTATAGCCCGTCTAGGACAATTTAACTCATCATTTATTATCCGTCTTAATACTGTTCTCTCTTTAAAATACTGGTAAATGTTTAAGAGTATTCCTCTTAATCTGATTATACTCAAGGCTTATAGTCAGTGCAAAATAAAGATCTCTATTGGAGATACTATAGGGATCCTGCTTCTCTTGTAAGAGTGACCTTCTTGGTCTAAACCGTGCTCATCCTAAAGTCTCGTTCAATTTGAAACTTGGAATATACGATATTGACTGCAGAAAAGGATCTGAACCAACCCGAAGCTCCCATTGACATTCATTGGGTTTGTTTCACATTTTTGAAAAGAACAAAACTTATTCAAATCTACATAAAACTTCTGTCTCTTATTTCCCATAGATCATATAGAGTGCCGTTTGCGAAAAACATTTGATTCTGGTCTTGTTCCATGCGGAACAAGAACAAAACAATCTCAGTATATCCCGTTTAGTGGGCGGTGAGTGGTTAACATCAATTAATGTCAGCAGGACTGTATAAAACCTTCGTTCGTTCATTTTCGCAGCATTCGAATTACCGTTCGCATAACTTAGAAATAGAATAAACTATAATAACCTAGTAATATAATAACATAAATAACCTAGCTATATTAACTAACTATAAATAACCTAGCTTATAATAACCATAAACTAGTGATATATAGCCTAGTAATATAATAACCATATAATAACTAGTCATATACCATATAATAACCTAGTCATATAATAACCATATAATAACCTAGTCATATAATAACCATATAATAAATAACCATATATATAACATTAGTTGACGCGGTTTTCGAGAATTATCGAATTACAAGCTGATCTCTAACCCTAAATGTGTCATTCGCTAACTCTCGAAAGTATTATTCTTCGCTAACCCTCAAAGTATCGTTCATTCGGTAACCCTCGAATTTATGGCTCTATTTTCGTGACCCTCGAAAGTATCATTTGGTAACCCTCAATTGGCCATAACCCTCTAATGTAGCTTGCACAAAACCAGACAATTGCCGCTAGTGTTTAGGAGTGTTTAATAAGTTTTTGTGATAGTGCCATGTTCCCCAGACTATTCCCAGGTGCCACAGCCATTTACAGTAGTTACCATTGTTAGTTTAGCTGTAATAAACCCAGCCTTTTCAAACTATCACTTTCCCATTGACTGAATGGGTCCAAATTCGAAATTTTAAACTTTTATCTGAAGGATTTCTCAGACTTTCGAACTTTCCGCGCTTCGATAATTCGACCTTCGTTGACGCGGTTTCGAGAAATATCGATTACGTAGCCGATCTTAACCTTATGTGTCATCGCTAACTCTCGAAAGTATTGTTCGTTTCGCTAACCCTCAAAGCTATCGTTTCGATTTCGGACTAACCTCTAATTATGCTCATTTTCGCTGGACCCTCGAAAGGATTCTCGGACTTTCGAACGTTTCGACTTCAATAATTCATGAATGTTATTTATTATGAATTGACCCAAGGTAGCGTTTTGCTGTACCGACAGTGTAGAGTTGTCCCTGTACCGGGACAGGTACGTATTGTCCTGTACCCGACAGGGCTTTAGCGTATTGTCCCTGTACCCGACAGGTAGTTGTCCCTGTCACGCGTGCATTTGTCCCTTGTACTCAGTCATGTTTTATCGTACCCGACAGGTAGGTATTGTACCTGTACCTGACAGGTAGCGTTTTGTCCTGTACCGACAGGTAGCGTTGTCCTTACCGAAGGTAGCGTTTTTTCTCTTACCCGACAGGTCGTGCTAGACCGCTACCAGAAGTAGCGTATATGTCCCTGTACCTGACAGTAGCGTATTGTCCTGTACCCGACAGGCTAGAGTATGCGTCCCCGTACCTGACAGGTAGCGTATTGTCCTGTATCGACAGGGAGCGTATTGCTCCTGTACCCGACAGGTAGACCGTATTGTCCCTGTACCCGACAGTAGTAGCGTATGTCCCTGTACCTGCACAGGTAGAGTATTGTCCCTGTACCTGAAGGTAGCCGTATTGCTCCGGCTACCTGACAGGTAGCGTATTGTTCCTGTACCTGAAAGGTAGCGTATTGTCCCTCTGTATCCGACAGTTTAGAGTATGTCCTGTACCGACAGGTAGAGTATTGTCCCTGTACCTGACAGTAGAGTATGTCCCTGTACCTGACAGTCGAGTATTGTCCATGCCTGTACCTGACAGGTAGGCGTATTGTCCCTGTACCTAGACAGAGTAGCGTATTGTCCCTGTACCTGACAGGTAGCGTATTGTCCCTGTACCGACAGGTAGAGTATTGTCCCTGTACCGACAGTAGTGCTCGTACCGACAGGTAGCGTATTGTCCTGTACCCGACAGGTAGCGTATTGTCCTGTACCCGACAATAGCGTATTGTCCTGTACCGACAGGTAGAGTATTGTCCCTGTACCTGACAGGTAGCGTATTGTCCTGTACCTGACAGGTAGCGTATTGTCCCTGTACCCGACAGGTAGCGTATTGTCCCTGTACACCTGACATGGTGAGCGTATTGTCCCTGTACCGACAGGTAGCGTATTGTCCCGTACCCGACAGGTAGAGTATTGTCCCTGTACCCGACAGGTAGAGTATTGTCCCTGTACGACAGTAGCGTATTGTACCCGTACCGACAGGTAGCGTATTGTCCCTGTACCTGACAGAGGTATTGTCCTGTACCGACAGTAGGTATTGTCCCTGTACCTGACAAGGTAGCGTATTGTCTCGTAACCGACAGGTAGCGTATTGCCTGTACCGACAGGTAGAGTATTGTCCCTGTAACTGACAGGTAGCGTATTGTCCCTGTACCCGACAAGGTAGCGTATTGTCCCTGTACCTGACAGGTAGTGGTATTGTCCCTGTACCCGAAAGGGAGCGTATTGTCCCTGTACCTGACATGTAGCGTATGTCCCTGTACCCGACAGGTAGGTTTTGTCCTGTACCCGACAGGTGCGTTTGTCCGCTGCCCGACAGTAGCGTATTGTCCTGTACCGACATCAGCGTATGTCCTGTACCCGAAGGTAGCGTATTGTCTTATCCCTGACAGGTAGCGTATTGTCCCTGTACCGACAGGTAGCGTTTTGTCCCTGTAACCGAAGAGTAGAGTTTTGTCCCTGTACCGACAGGTAGCGTATTGTCCCTGTACCCGACAGGTAGCGTATTGTCCTGCTACCGACAGGTAGCGTATTGTCCCTGTACCGACAGGTAGCGTATTGTCCCTGTACCCGAAGTAGGTGTAAGGTAGCGTATTGTCCCTGTACCTGGACAGGTAGCGTATTGTCCCTGTACCCGAAGGTAGCGTATTGTCCTGTACCTGACAGGTAGGTATTGTCCGTACCTGACAGGTAGCGTATTGCCCTGTAACCTGACAGGTAGCGTATTGTCCCTGTACCGACAGGTAGCTATTGTCCCTGCTACCGACAGGTAGAGTATTGTCCCTGTACCTGACAGGTAGCGTATTGTCCCGTACCCGACAGGTTAGCCGTATTGTCCCTGTACCTGACAGGTAGCGTATTGTCCCTGTACCGACAGGTAGCGTATTGTCCCTGTACCTGACAGGTAGCGTATTGTCCCTGTACCGACAGGTAGCGTATTGTCCCTGTACCTGACAGGTAGGTATTGGCCTGTACCGACAGGTAGCGTATTGTCCCTGTACCTGACAGGTAGCGTATGTCCTGTCCGACTAAGTATGTCCTGTCCTGACAGTAGCGTATTGTCCCTGTACCCGACAGGTAGCGTATTGTCCCTGTACACTGACAGGGTAGCGTATTGTCCCTGTACCTGACAGGTAGCGTATTGTCCTGTACCCGACAGGTAGCGTATTGTCCCTGTACCTGACAGGTAGCGTATTGTCCCTTGTACCTGACAGGTAGCGTATTTGTCCCTGACCTGACAGGTAGCGTATTGTCCCTGTACCGACAGGTAGCGTATTGTCCGTACCCGACAGGTAGCGTATTGTCCGTACCTGACAGGTAGAGATTGTCCTGTACTGACAGGTAGCGTATTGTCCTGTACCTGACAGGTAGCGTATTGTCCCTGTACCTGACAGGTAGCGTATGTCCTGTACCTGCAGTAGGTATGTCCTGCTACCTGGCACAGGTAGAGTATTGTCCTGTACCCGACAGGTAGCGTATTGTCCTGCTACCCGACAGGTAGCGTATTGTCCTGTACCTGACAGGTAGCGTATTGTCTGTACCTGACAGTAGTAGCGTATTGTCCTGTACCTGACAGGTAGCGTATTGTCCCTGTACTGACAGGTAGCGTATTGTCCCTGTACCTGACAGGTAGCGTATTGTCCCTGTACCTGACAGGTAGACGTTATTGTCCCTTTCGAATTTTCGAAAATTTCTGTGACCCTGGAAAATAGAATGCGTAATTGTGGAAACAGTTTGATCGTGAGGAAAGTATTTTTAAACTTCTGGATCTAGGTCCGTTTCCCAGACAGTTTCCAGGTCCACAGGTGGAACGGATTTTAGCAGTTTCGTCCATCTCTCAAAACCCTGAATTTAAATATCTTGTATAGATTTATCAAACCAATCAACAAAACAGAAGAATGTGATAATGTTATATAACAAATATAGATGGATAATGTCTGTCTCATCTAGATGTTAGGCTGCACTTTGTATGGGAATGAGTTTTATAACATTTTATATCATCTGTATCCACATAGAGCTAAACATACACCCACATATTTCCCATGTGCCACAACGGCACACTTTTGCTAGTATTATAATACAAAAAAACACAAGATTAAAAAATAAATCTTTATTTCTCCATACAGAAATAAGAGGAAACAGGTTTAGCGAGAGTAGGTGGACAAGAGAATCAGTGGGCCAGGGATAAAGGGAGTTGAAGAAGAGGAATAGGTTCGTTTTCCTTCTGATAGTCCAGTGTTGTGGCCTTATAAAGCCCCTTCTCTTCCAGCAGCAGGACCCAGGACCGGGGCTGTAGGTACATCACTGATCTCTGCCTTTCTTCTGGTTTTCTCAGCCAACTTCGCTGCTCTTTTCTTTTTTGCCGCTGGGGCTCCATTGGCTGCTCTCCAGATTCTTCTTCTAGATCACCTCTTTTCTCTCTTCAGTCTTTAACGTCTCCTTATCTCACTGCATTGGCTTTATCTGTACAAACCAGATGAAATATTAGTACACATCCAATTCTTATTATCTGACAATTATCAGCTTTCCACGTTCTATACAAATAGCGTGTAGCTGAAAGCAGAACAACAATTTTACCCACAATCATTCTAACTGATACAATAAGATGTTTGTCACTAGTTTTCATTTACAGCAACCAACCAGATGTTAGCTGTTTACTAGGTTACTGTACCTTTTATTGCATGAGCCACTAAATGATTGATATTCTTCCCACTATAGTATTTCCTTTACAGAACAATAACTAGGATCATTCTACTACCCTTTAAATTGTTTATGTTCAGGCTGCTAAGCTGGTTGTGTAGAATATTTGTAGGTTTTTTTGACAATCTACACATGCTTCATTTTAGATCCAGTTTAATTCAATCGTTCGGATTCAGCCTTTCCATTCGGGTCCTGCTGCTTTCTATCATGTTCTCTTTCTGCAGCTAGTTTTTTTCCATGGCGTTTTCTTTCTATGGCCTGTTCTTGTCTTTCGCTCGTTCTTTTCTAAGCCCATTTTTCTGAAGACACCGAGCTCTTTCAATGGCCTGTTTTCTTTCTATGGCCTGTTCTTGTTCTTTCGCTCTTTCTTTTTCTACGGCCCATTTTTTCTGAAGACACCGAGCTCTTTCAATGCTGTTTCTTTCTATGGCCTGTTCTTGTTCTTTCGCTCGTTCTTTCTATGGCCCATTTTTTCTGAAGACACCGAGCTCTTTCAATGGCCTGTTTTTTTCTATGGCCTGTCTTGTTCTTTCGCTCTTCTTTTTTCTATGCCATTTTTTCTGAAGACACCGCGCTCTTCAATGGCTGTTCTTTCTATGGCCTGTTCTTGTTCTTTCGCTAGTTCTTTTTCTATGGCCCGTTTTTTCTGAAGACACCGAGCTCTTTCAATGGCCTGTTTTCTTTCTATGGCCTGTTCTTGTTCTTTTCGCTCGTTCTTTTTCTATGGCCCGTTTTTTCTGAAGACACGAGCTCTTTCAATGGCCTGTTTTTTCTAGGCCTGTTCTTGTTCTTTCGCTAGTTCTTTTTCTATGGCCCCTTTTTCTGAAGACACCGAGCTCTTTCAATGGCCTGTTTTCTTTCTATGGCGGTTCTTGTTCTTCGCTCTTCTTTTCTAGAGCCCATTTTTTCTGAAATACACCGAGCTCTTTCAATGGCCTGTTTTCTTCTATGCCGTGTTCTTGTTCTTTCCTCTTTCTTTTTCTACGGCCCATTTTTTCTGAATGACACCGAGCTTTTCAATGCCCTGTTTTCTTTCTATGGCCTGTTCTTGTTCTTTCGCTGTTTCTTTTTCTATGGCCCGTTTTTTTCTGAAGACACCGAGCTCTTCAATGGCCTGTTTTCTTTCTATGGCTGTTCTTGTTCTTTCGCTCGTTCTTTTTCTATGGCCGTTTTTTCTGAAGACACCGAGCTCTTTCAATGGCCTGTTTCTTTCTTAGGTGTTCTTGTTCTTTCGCCTGTTCTTTTTCTATGGCCGTTTTCTGAGACACCAGCTCTTTCAATGGCCTGTTTTCTTTCTATGTGTCTTGTTCTTTGCTCGCTTCTTTTCTACGGCCCATTTTTTGAAGACACCGAGCTCTTTCAATGGCCTGTTTTCTTTCTATGGCTTGCCTTCTTGTTCTTTCCTCTTTCTTTTTCTAGGCCCATTTTTTTCTGAATGCACCGAGCTCTTTCAATGGCCTGTTTTCTTTCTATGGCCTGTTCTTGTTCTTTCGCTCGTTCTTTTCTATGGCCCGTTTTTTCTGAAGACCACCGAGCTCTTTCAATGGCCTGTTTCTTTCTATGGCCTGTTCTGTTTTAGTCGTTTTTTCTATGCCCATTTTTCTGAATACACCGAGCTCTTTCAATGGCCTGTTTTCTTTTCTATGGCCGTCTTGTTCTTGTCGCTCGTTCTTTTCTATGGCCCATTTTTTCTGATACACAGAGCCTTTTCAATGGCCTGTTTTCTTTGTGGCCTGTTCTTGTGTCTTTCACTCTTCTTTCTTTGGCCCGTTTTCTAATACACCGAGCTCTTTCAGGCCTGTTTTCTTTCTATGGCCTGAGCTTTTTCTACAAGCCCAATCTCTATTATATCCCGATGGTTATCTTCATTATTTTTCTTTTTCTCTTCTCTGTTCAGTTGCACTTTAATAGAAACAAAGATTTATATAATTAGCCTTTTCTAACAATCAGTACACTGCACCAAGACAACATCTCTCTATCCAGCCACATTCCTTTGTGTTCGTAAGTCTTTCCCGCTCTCTCTAACAATAATTGATTTTAATGTAAGAGATTTTCCTTTTTTAATAAATTGTATATTCTCTAATTTCCTTATTGGTTTATGTGCTGTATCTACTATTGGGTCTTTTGTGTGTTCCCTATTATTTTTTTAGTACTAGCCATACTGGCGATCGGCTATTATAAACAGACGATCGTTGGGCTAAGTTATCACTGGTTGGACCCTCCGGACCCACTGGAGGAACCATAAGCTGATATATCCGATGTGTGTTAAAGGGGAGGTAGCGTTTCTTTCAATTGTTCGTTGCGGTGTCAGTATGTGTCTCTTTCTGGGATATTTTAGTATTAAACACACAGCGACAATAGTGACTTTTACTTACTGGATCTCCTTCTGCCATCTCTATTAAGGGGACCCCACATGTCCTGATGTCACACTAGAAAGAAGAGATTAAACATTAGATATAGGAGGACAGGATCATGTTTTACTTCCAGTGTTATTAACAATTCTTCATCCCGTTCCTTATTAAATGTGGCTAATTTTGATTTGTACCAAATGAGTTTTGTTTAAAGTCCAGGTTGCCTTCCAAGTGTCCACGTTTTCCCTTTTTGGGGGCTTGTCCTGCTGTCAGAGACTGGGTGGATGAGGATTAGTCCGGGGAGGGATTTAGGATCTTGGGAGCTAGATGATCGTGGGGTAAGGTAGGTCTATATAGGGTTTCATGCATCTCAGAATGATAAAAGGTTCCATGTTAGGATCCCACATCTATTTTTATCCATACAAAATATCCCATTACTGATAGGATGAACAGGTTTACTGTAAAGGTCCATACAACGTGTAATTGCAGGGGCCACCACCAGGCGGATTTCAATAATCCCTGACCGAATAGCCATTTCGGACGAAGTATCAGCCAAAACGGCTGGGCATAAACATCATGCCATGCAGGTCGGGCCCATGATGGTACGTGTACTAGATGAATGAATTTACGATATACCGTGACCTGGATGAATATACAGATATACCGTGACCTGGATGAATATTAAAGATATACCGTGACCTGGATGAATGAATATTATAGATATACCGTGACCTGGAATGAATTACAGATATACCGTGACCTGGATGAATATTATAGATATACCGTGACCTGGATGAATATTACAGATATACGTGACCTGATGACGAATATTACAGATATACCGTGACCTGGATGAATATTATAGATATACCGTGACCTGGATGAACGAGAACCTTTACAGGTATTTTATCCGTATAATAAAATGTAAGAGTTCAGAACTGGTTTAACTGTTGGGTGTTTAAAGGACAATTAAACCTATATTATCCCCCAAGCACATAATAATACCCAGAGCAAGGACATTAAACTCTGGCGTGAGATGACATAATGCACAACATGAATCTAAGGTCTGATAAAGTCAGTCTTACCCCCTGTGTAACTCATTACAAAAGTTTTCTATAAATGCCTCTGAACATTGTAACCAAATACTGAAGATACCAGTAATGTAAATTAAACTTACTGATGACTTTTCTCTATTGAAATGATCCATGACGACTTTCCGACTCTTTGATTTCCTGGAAAAAAGTTCCATTTATATAAAACCATCTATTTCATTATAATAAGGCTGGTTAACTTGTCTATTTATTAGATTGTGCTTTTAATTGTAAATAATATCTGTATAGATTATATTTTTTTATTATTATTTGTTTTGTTTGAAGCAAAATCTGAATAAAGTTACTAATAGTTCTAAATCTTTCTTCCTTTCTACTTACTTTGTTTTCTGGAGTCCGCTTCTCCGCTGCTTGTATTGCCTTAGAGAGAGAGAGAATTTGAAATGAGATTTTAGAGAAATTTCCATTCAGAAAAACGTGTCTTATGGAACAGAGTAAACAATAAAATGTAATTCCAAATAAATACGAGCTTCTATCCGACGTTAACCTACATTCATAGCTTGCTGGTGGTTATTTAATACATATATATATATGGGACCTTAGATATGAGTTTTTTTCTTCCTTTCTACTTACTTTGTCATCGTTTCCAATTTCCAGATTTAAGGATTTCCTTAAAGGTGGTGTCCAGTCTCTAAAAGAAAGAAAGGTCCATTAAAAATACGTTTAAAGCTCTTACCCTGACTTCTGTAATCTCTGTGTAACTGCCATTCCATTCCTGTTTAGTTCCCCCTATTGACTGACTAGGAGGGGTATGACATCACAACAACCAAATTCCCCTCCTCCTCTGTTTCGAGCTTTACAAGCAAAACTATGCGTGCTCACGCAGATAAGTAACTCCCCCCTCCCTTCTAGGAAGAGTAGGGAACTTTCAGCCAATCAGGCGGCTTTCATTGCAGCCAATCAGCATGCTCCAGTTTTGGGACTTCCAGAAAAAACTCCTCACACACACACAGGGCATCCAGTAACCTGCTAGAATGGAGCTGGAATTTTGTTGGTGGTGCATCTTACCTCACATGTGGATGTGATTTAAACAACAGGTATATGTTCTAAAAGTCATTGTCACTGCTAATTGGACTGTGTGTACCATGATGGTACGTGTACCTAGATGAATGAATATTACAGATATACCGTGACCTGGATGAATATTACAGATATACCGTGACCTGGATGAATATTAAAGATATACCGTGACCTGGATGAATGAATTTATAGATATACCGTGACCTGGATGAATATTACAGATATACCGTGACCTGGATGAATATATAGATATACCGTGACCTGGATGAATATTACAGATATACCGTGACCTGGATGAACGAATATTACAGATATACCGTGACCTGGTAGAATATTATAGATATACCGTGACCTGGATGAACGACAACCTTTACAGGTATTTTATCCGTATAATAAAATGTAAGAGTTCAGAACTGGTTTAACTGTTGGGTGTTTAAAGGACAATTAAACCTATTTTACCCCCCAAGCACATAATAATACCCAGAGCAAGGACATTAAACTCTGGCGTGAGATGACATAATGCACATACATGAATCTAAGGTCTGGGATAAAGTCAGTCTTACCCCCTGTGTAACTCATTACAAAAGGTTTTCTATAAATGCCTCTGAAATATGTAACCAAATAACCTGAAGATCCAAGGAATGTAAATTTAAACTTACTGATGACTTTTCTCTATTGAAATGATCCATGACGGATTCCCGACTCTTTGATTTCTGAAAGTTACTAAAAACCAATATTCATATATAATATAAACTGGTTAACTTAGTCTATTTATAAGGCTTTGTGCTTTTAATTGTAAATAATATCTGTATAGATTATATTTTTTTATTATTATTGTTTTGTTTTGAAGCAAAATCTGAATAAAGTTACTAATAGTTCTAAATCTTTCTTCCTTTCTACTTACTTTGTTTTCTGGAACGTCCGCGCTTCCGCTGCTTGTATTGCCTTAAGGAGAAGAGAATTTGAAATGAGTTTTAGAGAAATTTCCATTCAGAAAAAGTGTCATTATGGAACAGAGTAAACAATTAATGTAATTCCAAATAAATACGAGCTTTCTATCCGACGTTAACCTACATTATAGCTTGCTGGTGGTTTATTTAATACAATATATATATATATGGGACCTTAGATATGAGTTTTTTTTTCCTTTCTACTTACTGTCATCGTTTCCAATTTCCAGATTGAAGGATTTCCTTAAAGGTGGTGTCAGTCTCTAAAAGAAAAGAAAGGTCCATTTAAAATACGTTTAAAGCTCTTACCCTGACTTCTGTAATCTTGTGTAACTGCCATTCCATTCCTGTTAGTTCCCCCTATTGACTGACTAAGAGGGTATGACATCACAACAACCAAATTCCCCTCCTCCTCTGTTTCGAGCCTGTTACAAGCAAAACTATGGTGCTCACTGCAGATAAGTACTCCCCCCCTCCCTCTAGGAAGAGTAGGGAACTTTCAGCCAATCAGGCGGCTTTCATTGGCAGCCAATCAGCATGCTCCAGTTGGGACTTCCAGAAAAAATCCCTCCACACACCACACGTGCATCAGTAACCTGCTAGAATGGAGCTGGAATTTATTGTTGGTTGCTGCATCTTACCTCACATGTGGATTGTGATTTAAACAACAGGTATATGTTCTAAAAGTCATTGTCACTGCTAATTGGACTGTGTGTACCATGATGTACGTACTAGATGATGATATACAGATTACCGTGACTGATGAATATTACAGATATACGTGACTGGATGATGTAAGATATACCGTGACCTGATGAGATATAGATATACGTGACCTGGATGATATACGATATACGTGACCTGATGATATTATAGTATACCGTGACTGGATGAATATTACAGATAACCGACTGGAGATATAGAATACGTGACGATGATAAATTATAGATATACCGTGACCTGGATGAATATTAAGATATACCGTGACCTGATGAATATTATAGATATATACCGTGACCTGGATGAATATTAAGATATACCGTGACCTGGATGAAAATTACAGATATACCGTGACCTGGATGAATATTATAGATTAAGGACCTGGATGAACGAGAACCTTTACAGGTATTTATCCGATAAAAAATGTAAAGATTCAGAAATGGTTTAACTGTTGGGTGTTTAAAGGACAATTAAACCTTATATACCCCCCAAGCACATAATAATACCCGAGCAAGGACATTAAACTCTGGCGTGAGATGACAAATGCCATACATAATGAATCTAAGGTCTGGGATAAAGTCACGTCTTACCCCCTGTGTAACTCATTACAAAAGGTTTTCTATAAATGCCTCTGAACATTGTAACCAAATAAACGAAGATCCAAGTAATGTAAATTTAACTTACTGATGACTTTTCTCTATTGAAATGATCCATGACGGACTTTCCCGACTCTTGATTTCCTGAAGAAAAAAAAAGTTTCCATTTCTATATAAACCATCTATTTCATTATAATAAGGCTGGTTAACTTAGCTATTTATTAAGGCTTTGTGCTTTTAATTGTAAATAATATCTGTATAGATTATATTTTTTTTTATTATTATTGTTTTGTTTTGAAGCAAAATCTGAATAAAAGTTACTAATAGTTCTAAATCTTTTCTCCTTTCTACTTACTTGTTTTCTGGAACGTCCGCTGCTTCCGCTGCTTGTATTGCCTTAAGGAGAAGAGAATTTGAAATGAGATTTTAGAGAAATTTCCATTCAGAAAAACGTTCATGTCATATGGAACAGAGTAAACAATAAAATGTAATTCCAAATAAATACGAGCTTTCTATCCGACGGTAACCTACATTCATACGCTTGCTGGTGGTTTATTAATACATATATAATATGGGACCTTAGATATGAGTTTTTTTTTTCCTTCTACTACTTTGTCATCGTTTCCAATTTCCAGATTTTGAAGGATTTCCTTAAAGGTGGTGTCCAGTCTCTAAAAGAAAAGAAAGGTCCATTAAAAATACGTTTAAAGCTCTTACCCTGACTTCTGTAATCTCTGTGTAAATGCCATTCCATTCCTGTTTAGTTCCCCCTATTGGATGACTAGGAGGGGTATGACATCACAACAACCAAATTCCCCTCCTCCTCTGTTTCGAGCCTGTTACAAGCAAAACTATGCGTGCTCACTGCAGATAAGTAACTCCCCCTCCCTTCTAGGAAGAGTAGGGAACTTTCAGCCAATCAGGCGGCTTTCATTGGCAGCCAATCAGCATGCTCCAGTTTTGGGACTTCCAGAAAAACTCCTCCACACACACACAGTGCATCCAGTAACCTGCTAGAATGGAGCGGAATTTATTGTTGGTGGCTGATCTTACCTCACATGTGGATTGTGATTTAAACAACAGGTATATGTTCTAAAAGTCATTGTCACTGCTAATTGGACTGTGTGTGACATGCAGGGTAAAGTGAATGGTTGACAGGAGGAAGGGGGGGAGCAGGTAGCTGGAGATGGAACTTGCACTAGAATCGGGTTTTTTTCACCATGCATTTAGGGTCATTAAGGAAGGGGGAACTCGGTGTTTAAAAAAATATTTTTGGGGTGGACATGCCCTTAAGGAGTATTAAAATATTCCTTTAGTATTGAGAAAAACACTGTAGAGAAACCATCAATATTCCTGCAAGGGGGATGATATGGAATGGACCATGTACTGGTGGAATGTACATAATGAGAAAGCATCAGCAAAAGGACCCATACCGTCAAAAAACTCCTATCGTGCCTCGAGGCAAAAGGGATCGGATTAGAAGAGGAGGAAGAAACGGGACACGGAATAAGGAGATATCCATTAAGACGGACTTGGGAGAGGGAAAAGAAAAAGAGGTTTTAAATGTTATTAACCTTTCCTCACACAGGCTGGACGAAGCACAATTGTCGGTGCTAAAGGTTTGACCTTTGTTCCTAAGACACATTTTGACCTTTTAGTACTATCATTGATTTCAATAATTTTGTTCGTAAATTGATGTTAAAAAAACCTTTTTTCGTGATGATGATACTATGAGCATACCCCAAGTGAAAAGCCTGTTGTGTTAAAAGACCCATTGTTAACTAACACCCTTATACATACCTTTAAGGACCTGACATTGTTACAGGACCTGCAAGATATGAAAGATGATAGCCTCCTAATACTAACAAGGTAATTCTATGCCTTGACAGTCCGACCATTAGTAAGTCTGATTTCTATCCGGTTAATGCTAGAACCATTGAGGTTGATAGTTTTCAGCGTTTGGTTGAGAATGATTTGAAAGATCTCCATCAAAAAAGCAACCGTATTACCGAGACAATCTTAGTCTCCAGGAAAGGAAAGCTCTTTCTTTCCTTAGAAAAAAACAGCGACATAACAATAAAGATGGCTGATAAAGGAGGAGCTGTAGTAGTGTTAAATACGGATGCGTATATGATGGAGGTAAACGTCAGTTACAGGATTCTAATACCTACACTAAGTTAAAAGGGAACCCTACAGTTAAATTTAATGAGGATTTAAAAAAACTTGTGGATTCTCATTGCAGGGTGGGAGTGTTAACACAGAAAGATAAAACACAACTAATCAGAGATTTCCCAAAATTCCAATATTTCATCATCTGCCCAAGATCCATAAAGATTTGAATAATCCAGAGGGTCGACCAATAATAGCCAGTATTGGCTCACTTGGGGAAAATTTGGGTCAGCTGGTGGATTTTTACTTGCAGCCTCTGGTGAAGTCACTTAAATCATATTTAAAAGATACGAAGGATGTATTAAGAAAATGATCAGATGTTAGGTGGAAGGAAGATTACCATTGGTTAACATTGGATATTAAATCCTTGTATTCGGTAATCGACCACAATCAAGGATTGAGGGCTATTGAGACACTTCTGGTTAAATATTCTAATTATGCTCCTGAATTGAGGAACTTTGTCTTGGAGAGTATTCGATTTTTGCTGACACATAACTATTTTGTCTTTGATGGCGCTTGCTACCTCCAGAGATGTGGGACAGCGATGGGCGTGGCCTTCGGCCCTCCTTCGCCAACCTGTTCATGGGTTGGTGGGAGGAGTCCCACATCTTTGGAGGTACCAATAAATATAGAAGTCACATACAGTGGTATGGCCGCTATATAGATGATTTACTGTTTATATGGCAAGGTGATAAAGATTCAATGTTGAACTTTGTTGCTCTTTAAATAAGAATGATTTGAATTTGTTATTTACAGCTAGTTTTGATAAGGAATACATTTACTATCTGGATCTCAAATTGAGAGGTGACCCAATTAAAGGGGAGATCGTTACGGATGTTTATAGAAAAGAAAACAACAGAGGTAATCCTGCACACACCTATGTGGATATAGGTAAGAGTTCGTGCTGAGTGCAATGGCAGACCCTGGTTGCAGGTCGTGAATCAGCAAAGGATAAACCACCATGCACATCGTCTTAATGTCTGTGTATTATTTATTGTTGCATAACAAGAGTACACCAAAGTGTAACGTTTCGGTACGTGAGCTGTTACCTTCTCTCAGACAATCAATAACAAATGAAATACAGTGTGTCTTATAGATACAGGAAGTGAATCTCTAGTACCACCTAGTGGTGGATAGTAAGGAAAGAAATAAACAAAATAACATAAGAAAAACAAAAAACAAAGTGAGGAAAATTCAATATATACAAGATCATCTTTTAGGCAAGAAGCATGACAAACCAAGATACAGTTTAACCCTTAGGATGCAATGCATCCAAAGTGAAATCCAGAAGGATTCCCTTCTTAATAGTAAGTTATGCCTATCCCCACCCCGATGTTGCGGGGGTATTTGGTCAAGACCATACCTTTTAAGTCAGACACAAGATGTCTGCACTTAGGAAATGAGTAGCCAGGGTGTATCATCATATTTGTTTTTACCAGGGGGGGATCTGAAGGGGTTTTCTGCAATGCCAGTTTTATATCGCTGCGATGGCGTTGAACCTCTTTTTAAAAGGGCAATGGTCTTCCCAATGTAGATAGCGAGAAGGGCATTGAGTAGGTAAATGCAGAAATCAGTATTGCAGTTAAGATACCCTCGAATGGTAAAAGGCTTTACCTGTATGGGGGTGGTGGAATGTAGGCCCACAATAAGGGAATTACAAAGTTACAATTGTAACAGCGATAAACAGCCTTTTTTTGTGAAAATACAAATTGAGGTTTTTGTATTTAGAAACAGGGTCAGCCTGAACAAGTTGGAGTATAAAGATTTACCTTTTTTATAGTACATCGTGGGCTTAGATTTAGTGAGAATCTAGGTTAGGGTTTCCTGTATGATAGGCCAAAATTGTCTAAGTTGTTTTGATGGTACTGATTTAGAGGTTGTAGGACTGGACGAATACGAATACTGTCAGTATTCTGTGACTTCTTCCTAAAACTATAGTCACAGGACTACCCCCTTCCTAAAGATAACGGAGACTTCCTTGATAAACTTTTTATGGTGGGCCATGGAACAAAGGACTGGCTGTTGATTACAGCAGACATCACTTCCCTTACACCAATATCGTACATTCTAAAGGGCTAGAAGCTGTACGACATTTTTATCCTTACGGGATAATATGTACACCCCCTACCGAGTTTTGATTGAGTGCCTTGACTTTATTCTTAATAACAATTATTTCAAATTTGAACAGGAGTACTATCTACAGACTGTCGGGACAGCAATGGGAAGTCAGTAGCTCCCTCGTTGCGAACTTGATATGCTTTCTAGACACAAATTCATGTGTATACTAACGATTTATTTAATATGCACTGTAAACAATTTTTCGTTAACATTGACGATGTGTTTATCATTTGGGACGGTTCCCGTACTAAAGCCCTCGAGTTTATTGCTTTTCTAATAACCAGACAGCAGATAATCTTTACCCCTGAAAATTCAGACTCATCTGTACATTTTGGGATTTGTCTTGTTAAGATCAATGATGATAACCTTTGTACCTCGGTCTATGTTAAACCCACAGACCGTAACACACTTTTGTCTGGTTCAGCTTTCCACCACATGTGTTTAAAAGGCCTCCCCAAATCCCAATTTTGCGGGGTTAGCACGCATATGCAGTGATCCCAAGGACTTGAAGCCCAGCTGGATTCCATGGCCCTCAAATTTAAAAACCGTAACTATCCAGAGGCGTTTTGAAAAAAGCTAGGGTGGAAGCCTTACAATCCAGACCCGCTAGATTGAAAAATCAGGTGTCCCATTCGTACAGTCTACACCTCTAAATCAGGTACCATCAAAAACAACTAGACAAGTTTTGGCCTATCATACAGGAAAAACCTAACCTAGGGATTCTCACTAAATCTAAGCCACGATGGATCTATAAAAAAGGTAAATCTTTTAACTCACAAACTTGTTCAGGCTGACCCGTTTTAAATACAAAAAACTCCAATTTGTATTTTTCACAAAAAAAAGGCTGTTTATCGCTGTTACCATTGTAACGTTTGTAATTCCCTTATTGTGGGACCTACATTCCACCACCCACCTACAGGTAAAGCCTTACCATTCGAGGGTATCTTAACTGCAATACTGATTTCTGCATTTACCTACTCAAATGCCCTTGCTCCCTTATCTACATTGGAAGACCATTGGCCCTTTTAAAAGAGGTTTCAACGCCATCGCAGCGATATAAAAATGCGCATTGCAGAAACCCCTTCAGAGACCCCCTGGTAAAAACAAATATGATGAACACCCGTGGCTACTCATTTCCTTAAGTGCAGACATCTTGTGTCTGACTTAAAAGGTATGGTCATTGACCAAATACCCCGCAAATCGGGGGGGGGGGATAGGCATAACTTACTATTAAGAAGGGATCCTTTGGATTTTCACTTGGATGCATTGCATCCTAAAGGTTTAAAACTGTAATCTTGGTTGTCATGCTTTCTTGCTAAAAGATGATCTTGTATATATTTGAATTTTCCTCACTTTGTTTTGTTTTTCTTATGATTATTTTGTTTATTTCTTCCTTACTATCACCACTAGGTGGTACTAGAGATTCACTTCCTGTATCTATATAAGACACACAATGTATTTCATTTGTTATTGATTGTCTGAAGAAGGTACAGCTCACGTACCGAAACGTTACATTGGTTGTACTTGTGTATGCACACATAAATAATACACAGACATTTAAGACTGATGTGCATGGTGTTTATTCCTTTGTTTATAGAAAAGAAGTTGCAAGAAATACCTTGCTGCTTGCGAATAGCTGCCATCCAAAACAGATATAAGAGGCATTCCCTATGGACAGTTGTGAGGCTACGTCGCAACTGCTCTAGTTGGAAAATTTTGAGTCAGCATCAAGTGACCTTAAGGAGAGGTTGTAAAAAAAGCAAACCTAGAGCAGAGGCAGGGCATCATCTGTACCTTCATTTCCACTTCCTCCAGTCCCTTCAGTAGTGTGGGACGGTCTGGATGGAGAGATGGACTGTTTAATATGGAGATGGTAGGAATAATATTCCCAGGTTACACTGGGTTTCCCAATAGAAATCTAATGTTGTGCTTTCTCATCTCCACGTATAGTCCTCCATAGACCCAGCGAGATGGAAATGTATGGGGAAAGTGTTGACAGCGTTCCTGTTTTGGACACACAGCCAGGTAAGACTGACTTTATAAAGATCTCCTAGTGTTACCTTATAATATTATTCATGGACATTATCATTTAAAGGGACGGATTGATCGGGGAGATTCAGGACGTGTGGTACTTCCCGCCATGCAATTCCACACGTAAACCAGATTACGCCAGACGTAAATGAGATTGTGTCTGGTATTGCATTGTGGATTGCGTAAAGGTAAGAAGCTCCGGTTACCCCGGGTTAAAGTCCCATACAGGGCCTGATCAGTTACAAGGTAGCACTGAACTGAACCATAGGGTTTTGTTTCGGACGCACTGCGCTGTTTTCAAAAACATATAAAAATGGCAGTGCGCCCTACAGTCCGTGTAATACACGTTAACCTGATATTACTTCGGGTTAACGTGGGTTTACACGGATTTTGACCATATTGAATGTCCGTGGTAAAGTTTAAATCCAGTCAATAAATCACGGTTCCTCCTCCTTTCACATAGTTTCCCTGTTCAGAGTTTTAACGGTCCTTATCGATGGTATAAAAAGCCACATGGTGCGATGGCAGTGCCCTGTTCTATGGTATATTAGTCCCATAATTTATCAGGGCCATGCACCAAGATGCACACCGCTCCTGGTCTGGAGTTTAAGTCACGCTAACCGATGTCATATCGATGTTATATCAGTTAGCGTGACTTAAACTCCTTCATATAGAGAGCGGTACTGGCTCTCGGTACATCGCCCTACTAAGGGCAGAGACAGGATAGTGCGGTCTGTAGCGATGTGTCCAGTTCGCTTCATATTCTTTCTAGAACATTCTGCTGCTTATTCTACGGTTATTTATAGAGTGAGAATATCATAGACAAATCTCAATTCCATTTTATTCTCTTAATGCGACATGTAGGTGAAGATGGAAAGACAGTCCAAATGGGCGAACTTTAAAGGATTCTTCACCCAAAAAAGGAAGTAAGTAATAGTTATAAACTATAATAATAATAATATAATGTAACAGTATGTAACCAGATAGGTCCATTCCATATCATCCCCCTGCCTCTCTGATTGCAGGAATATTGATGGTTCTCTATATTCTATCATTATATTACTACAGTGTCAGTGTGTAGATTAGTAGTAGTGATACAGTATAACTTCTATAACCTACCCCTGTAGTGGATTTATGGAGGAACTGTAAGATTATAGCTTATAATCTTACAGTTCCAGGAGGAGAAGGAAACCGAAGCCAAAAGGGGTAGGTTATAATAAATAATGCATCTTGAACTGTAAATTAAAGGGATATTAGAGTCACCTTGGAGTTCCATGCCCTGTATAAAAGGTACTCGGCCTGCGGCCTCGTGCTTTTATATGGTCACGGAACTCCTCGGTGACTTCTAATATCCTTATAATTTACAGTTGGGGGTACATTATTCACTATATAACGTTCCTGGACCTAAACAAACTGATCATTGCGATAGATTTTTATACATTATTGTATCACTGGGAGAAACTAAACAATATACAGAGAAATACAGCACTGCCCTCCCACCGTATCTAAACAGTATTGATATCAACATATAGACCCTGCACACTAATCACGGACAATGTTCCTTTATAGGTTATTATACAATGGAGATTTAGTTACTCTATGGATTTACATTCGTTCTGATTGGTGATTATTTCTATAATAAAACTATTCATTTCCAACCCTAACCCTTACCGATGGTATAAAAAGCCACATGGTGCGGTGGCAGTGCCCTGTTCTATGGTATATTAGTCCCATAATTCTATCAGGATGCACCAAGATGCACACCGCTCCTGGTCTGGAGTTTAAGTCACGCTAACCGATGTCATATCGATGTTATATCAGTTAGCGTGACTTAAACTCCTTCATAGTGGCAGCTGCTTGGCTAATGCGGAAGTTAACCGCGCAGCCGCCAAAGCGATATATGGCGAAAGCGCCATTCTATTGCGGCACTTTAAACATCAGCTGTAGGCAATGCAGCGAGAGCCGCTATTGGTATATAGCATTGCCGGCATTATTGCGCCGGGTTGCCCATAGCGTTCTCGGTGCATCGGGCTGTCTGTATTTCTAGCTCTGTGGAGATCTTGATGATAGAATAACATTACTGATCCGTTGTTCTTTCCCTTTAGATTGAAACCCAGAAGCCGGACGGACCAGAGATGGTTCTTGATGGTGAAGTGAGTAGAAAAGAACATTAGGGTCTAATCAGTTCCATTTCCACATTTCCCTTTCTATTGACATTCATGGAATGGGAAATTCCCTCCCGGGAAAGAGAAAGACTTTAGGGGCGATGTATCGAAAACCGCAAACGGCTGTTTACGTCTATACAGTATTGATGGAACTATGTTACTATCGGTGATATCAATCACATTTGCGGTTGTTGTCATGCTAACAAATTGAAAGCAGAGCTTCCTGGAATGTGACCACGCCCCCAGATACTAACCCACAAACATCAAGGCCACGCCCCCAAAGATAACTGCCATGCCCCATATATTGTGGTCACTCCCCCCTAAAAAAACTATTATGGCCCGCCCCATACATCATGGCCACGCCCCCAAACATCACAGGTATGCCCCCAAACACCACACCCCTATCCCCCAACGTATGTCTTTATACAACCTCCAATACTATGTTACTGTTAGATAGACATTATGGATAGGGTATAAAAGTTGGACTACATGGACGTATGTCTTTATACAACCTCCAATACTATGTAACTGTAACATAGTATTGGAGGTTGTATAAAGACATACGTCCATCTGACATTATGGATAGGGTATAAAAGTTGGACTACATGGACGTATGTCTTTATACAACCTCCAATACTATGTAACTGTTAGATAGACATTATCCGAATGGCAACCGTTTTCCAAATAGCTATGTCTGATAAAAAATTGCCAGGTTGCCTGAGTGTTTAGGTTGTTGTGTTGTATGTGCTCTCTTTCTGCCCGCTCTAGCATAGTGGTTAGTGTGTTTTCTTTCTGCTGGGTTGTGCGT
>JAACNH010002154.1:0-38201 GCA_019447015.1 Hymenochirus boettgeri
GTTTCTGAGCTTCAGGCGCATGTTTTATTATCTACAAGGCAGTTTTCCAATATCAACTGGACTTGTCATGGAAATTGGAGATTTGTCCACAACTCTTCCAAATGTCTTCCACAGTCCATAATGTCTGTATAACAGTTACATAGTAACATAGTATTGGAGGTTATATAAAGACATACGTCCATCTAGTCCAACCTTTATACCCTACCCATAATGTCTGTATAACAGTTACATAGTAACATAGTATTGGAGGTTGTATAAAGACATACGTCCATCTAGTCCAACCTTTATACCCTACCCATAATGTCTGCCTAACAGTTATATAGTAACATAGTACTAGAGGTTGTATAAAGACATACGTCCATCTAGTCCAACCTTTATACCCTACCAATAATGTCTGTGTAACAGTTACATAGTAACATAGTATTGGAGGTTGTATAAAGACATACATCCATCTAGTCCAACCTTTATACCCTACCCATAATGTCTGTGTAACAGTTACATAGTAACATAGTATTGGAGGTTGTATAAAGACATACGTCCAACCTTTATACCCTACCCATAATGTCTGTATAACAGTTATATAGTAACACAGTACTAGAGGTTGTATAAAGACATACGTCCAACCTTTATACCCTACTGATGAGTCCTACCTAACAAGTGATCCAAAGAAATTCATTCCCAAGTTCTCTCTCCTTCTGTCCTACCTAACAAAAAGGTTATATTTTTTCTCACTCATATAAGAGCAACAGTGTCAGACAGCCTACATATTCCAATAGGAGCCCCCATCTTGATGTTAAAATGGCGTTCTCTTTGGTTCTACTATAGTTTCATAACAATCGTATGTACATTGGCAAGATTCCCCATGATGCTTAATAAAATTTATAGGGACAGCTTACAGTAGTTGCATGTGTAACAGACAGTTAATGTGGCAGTAGAAAAGTGTGCAGTGTGTTTCAATCACAGTTTTCCCAATTCTACATCAGTTGTAACTTTTGTCATCAAAAGGAAACAAAGACTTAGAAACCTACAAGGCAGTACATTGGTCTCATCCACAAACAGGGCAAACAGTAATTGGAATTTACATTACAAAATAATGTCAAATATTTTAATTAACTGTGGGCAGTGGTTCCATAGTCAACAACTCTCTTAAAGTTAATAATATCCCAGAAATAGCTATTGTTATGGTTATAAAGGAAATGTATATAACCTCTTATTCTCTTATACTTGGTATTCATGTGTGGAAGTGATGTGACCTGAGCGCCATTTTGAAATGGTATTCAGGCAAATTGTTGGAAAGAAACCCACACAAGCACAGGGAGAACATACACAAGCCCCTAGTGATATCAGTGCTATGAATGACCAATTTGTATTACTCTGTAGTCTCTACAGCCCGCACCTACTGCTAACATAGACCGGACGGATGACCAAGTCTACCTGGCTGTGATGGAACTGGTGAAAGCTGTGTTGCAGCTAAAGAATGAAGTCTACCAGCTTCCTCCAGAAGGATATGTGAATGTTGTTAAGGTGAGAAATCTTTGTGCTTGTAATATAATAAAAACTAGCGTGTCTACTTGACAGACATCAGTAAAATGCAATACACACTGAATTGGGAATTGCTGAATATCATTGTATAAGGTACATCTCTCCTCATAACAAAGCATCTCACAGGGTTAGATTGTAAACCGGGCCTTCTAGTGATATCATTTCACCTTCTATAGTTCTGTGTTAACTTAAGTACAGACATGGTGACTACTGACCATCTGACCCATAATGAGTTTATCCAGAATAAAAACTACATTTCATTTACCCTGGATGGGAGATGGAATCCTTCCAGCAATCGGACCAGTTTTTTTGTTTCTGGAAAAGCATCTAATCCTCTAGACCTTATTATATTAGTCTAACAGTTTAGCTGCTTCTGGAAAAGATCTGACAGTAAGGAACCCTTCAGTACCTAAATCCATTAACCTCTACAGGTGACCATGTGTCCTCTGGGAAGGTCTATTAGTGAACAGGAACTGCATAATTATATCCACTAGTGAAAGCCCTTCTGTTTTATATAATAATATCCTGGTTCCTGGGAATTTAAATCATGGGGCCCGGGAAGCTCTAGTATTTCCACTATAAGTGTTCCATGATATTTTCTCATCTTCTTGGTTAAACTACAATCTTTTGGTCTTTGTTGTTTTTCTTACAGAATGTGGGTTTGACACTTAGAAAACTCATTGGAAGTGTTGATGAAGTTCTTCCCTCTCTCCCGGCCAATTCACGTACTGAGGTAACATTCAACTTCCTTTTCCCTGTTATCTGGATCAGATCTAAAATAATTAGTAAAGCCCATGGAAGTTAAAGGGGAAGTTAAGTGCAAATACAAATGCAGCATTTTTCCATCCCAATGTCCTTAATCTGCCCATTCAGCATTGTGTCTGTGTATAAATAAATGCTTCCGAAAAACTGACTTCCTGTTTGCAGGACCCCCTAATAGAGACTGTTATGGTCTTGCCCTTGACCCAGTCACTGGGTTGATTCAGTTGCTCAGTAGAGATCTGAGCATGTGTGACCCATCCAACAGCCAATCAGTAGAAATGACTGTTAGTAGCATTCCAAAGAAGTGGTGCATCCTGGTAGGGAATAGCAAAGGGTATGACATTTTAAAAGTGGAAGAGAATATGTACAATAACTAGTTATGTGTACTATAAACTAAGAATTGAAATAATAATGATATTTTCCACTGAACTGTCTCTTTAAACAGTCTCCTACTATGGTATTGAAACTGATAAAGTGAATGGAGTTAATAATTTTTGAAGTAAGCTGCACTCATGTTCATTTTACTAAACACTGAGCCAACATTTCATTTACCATTTAATTCAAACAAGGATTGGTCCATAACCTTAGCAGAGGATGGTTAAATAAAGGTAAAACACTGCAACCGCACAATTTGTGGGACAACCTTCTTTTAGGTAGTCTAGATGTGTGCAACGTACACTAAGTTATCTGCACCTTTTCATTCTTTCCGAGCAGATTGAGGGAACACAGAAACTATTAAGCAAAGACTTGGCTGAGTTAATCAACAAGATGCGCCTTGCCCAGCAGAATGCAGTGACGTCCCTGAGTGAGGAGTGCAAGAAACAGATGCTAACAGCGTCGCATGCCATGGCGGTGGATGCAAAAAATCTGCTGGATGCTGTGGACCAGGCGAGGGTCAGGGCCAATCTAGCAAAGGTGGCTTCAGAGTAATAAGGTGCAGACTGAACTCAGATGTCCAGATAAGACGTTTTCTCATTTGGCATTGGCATGAACTCTTCTCTTATATTTAAAAAAAAGCAGAATATGCTGCTATCGGTTGGAATGGGACCCCAGCAAGGATTCTGGAGGAAGAATCATCATGGAGATGTGATTAATTGCATGGTCTACTGAAGTCTAGAGTTTAGGTGACCTGGACAGCACTGGAACTCCATTCATTTTCTTGGCACATTGACATCATGCTTTTTTTTCAGAAGGAAACATTATTTTCCCATCGCAGAAAGTAGGATATTTTCTAGAACTTGCCTTTTTACAGTCGTTATGTTGACAAGAATGGGAATATCCTTAAGGCTCTGACAATTCATAACAGTAAGAATGGGTTAACAAATGTGATAAACGGGGACGGACTGTTTTGTAGAACGTTTTCATTTTGTTTATGGACGTTAAGTGGAATCTGATTTTATATTTTTTAATGCTCACGGTCTTATTTATGGTACAGACGATGGCTTGAAGAATTCTGTATTCACTGTCCTACCGGGTATATTGAAACACCCAATCGCAACGTTTCTGAAACATATAGTCCAGAAGGTACAGATGAAACAGGTCATTTTAGGGTCTATCATGTTACTGGTGAATTCCTGCTGTGGTCTCTCCTTGTTGGAAACTTGAAGCTCTCTATACATTTCTGCAACAGGTTCTCCAGTCATTTCAACATCTTTTTATGACCTTCAGTTCTCGGAATGTCTATTTTGTATTTCATCAGTATAGACACTTGGAGATTTCTGCTCTTGACAATGATAAATGTCATTCTTGTAACCTGTAATTTTCCTTGCCTACAGGTCACGTACGCCACTATAATCAGTCCCTTTAGCTATGAGAAATGTCGCCTTTTCCTTATGGATGTATTTAATTGCTATACAATAGGGGGTATTCGGTGTAGGACAGTTTCCTGACAATATTTATTATGGGTCACTGTCCAAACACTTTAAATCGATTGAATCCGTGGACGATAAAAAAAATAGAAGAGACGCCCCATCTAAACGTGTGTTTAATCTTACCTGTCATTTTCTTTAATTGTACATTGCCACATGGTATAATCAAATCAGTGAAGACAAAACTCACTGAGATAGAAGGAACACGTTAAATTCCTGCACCATTTGATCACTATTTTCTGGGTAGTGGGTCTACTTAGTACTTTCTCTATTGAGCACAGTGAAAGCTCAGCTGAGCATGTGCAAAAGCTCTTTGAGCATTCACTGCGCTCAGTGAAGCCCATAGATCGAATTACTCTGTGTAGATGTACTTCTGGGCAGTGTAAGTATAAAGGCTTTAGGGTTTCTGGGGTTCTCTACCCAGATATAGAATATCATGTTGCGGATGGAGGTATCCTTTAAGGACTCCATCCATCATTCTGCTTGAGTCAAATCTAGGAGGTCAGCCTCCACCAGGTGTCTTAAAGACACATTTCCATCAAATTCCATCTATTTCTGACATTGGAACCAAGCAGAATTGGCTTGCTTTGAAACAATATACACAGGGCAATGTAAACGAAGGGCTATTTATATGGAATGAGTCTTCACATTCCCTGATATAATAGAATCTGGGTGGGCGGAGTTTTACATACTTTACCTGTTTACATATTCTTCGTGTACTTTTATACGGACCTTTAATATAAATGGATTATGGGATATTATAGGAACAGATGGCGTCCTTCTGGGATTGGACGAATCCTATAGGTATTTCATTTTGTTAACAGTGTAAACGTTTACACACTATTTAAATAATGTTTTAGACAACATTGTACGTTTGTATTTAAGAAATAAAAACAATAAGTCAATGCACACCTTAAACTAACAGAAATGGGATATAGTAAAATGGAGAGACAAACTTCCATTTGTTTAGTAGGGAATGGTGGGATGTGTAGTTTTGTTGCAGCTAAAGTACCGAAAGTTTTTTCTCCTTTGGGTAATAGTTTGTAGCAGATTCAGACATAGAGAATTTTGTTTAAGGCAGAATAATTAAAGGGCATGTCCACCCTTTTAACGGTTCTGTTGGTAACACTGGTGGCTCTATATTGGTTTACCCCTGTTGGTTTGGATTCATGAAATATTGAAACCTTTCTTTCTTTGCCCTAATCTAAACTGACATATCCGCGATCTCTCTTGGGGGAGGTCGAACACTCACTGGAGTAACTACAGATTGGTACTTTGAAATCTGAAGTTCTATTAATGCCCTGTCCCCCTGATATTGTGGGGTGTAGATGTGAATGATTAACATTAGTTATCAGCCAATTCTGATAATTCCACAGCTGCATAGGACCCAGGGTAAGGACCTAAATGACCAAGGGCTAGGCCACACTAACGAGTTATTTGTGCAATTGCGCATGCGATTTTGGTTAAAATGGAAATCGCGGGAACGCAACAATTCCCGCAATTTCCAAAGCGCATGCGGTTGCACATGTTTGCGTTTTGTGTGCACCATTTTTTAGGTTTTTATAATAACTTACAAAATGCCTGCGCAGCGCAACAACGCACAGAATTAGTGATAACACTCGCGATTGTGTGTACGATTTGGTGCGTTGTATTGGGGCCTCAGCCTTAGTCCTCATCCCTGGGTACTTTTCCTAACAGCTGATATACAAACATAAAGGGTAACTGGTCTCCACACAAATGATCTCTATTTAAAAGAGATATTTTATATATTTCAAACAAGCCTAGGATGATGTCATGCCTTTCTGGATCTTAAGTTATAGGCTTGTAAATTGCACTCGGACAGTCAAGATAACCAAGGAAGTGTGTGACAGTCACATGATGTGCTGTTTAAAAAGCTCCACCCCCCAAAAAATAACCAGGGAGATTCAATAAACAATCTTTTCATTAAAAATGGTGTTAATTTTGCCCCAACCAATCAGATGTTAGCTTTCAAATAAGATCTGATTGGTTGGGGCTAAATTAGCACCATTTTTTAACGATAAGAACTTTAATTGAATCTCCCTGAATATTTTCTAAAACTATTTAAAAACCCGCAACCGTTCTCTGTCCATTCCTCTACCTAGTTTTTCTAACTAGATAGCTAGATAGCTTTACAAATGATTTGGGGACGGCACTAATTATGCAGCAGATGCTCTGTTACAGCAGTATGATACAACTGGGCATGCTCAGTGCCTCTGGCAGTGAGGGCAGAGCACTGGTGCTGGTCATGTGTTAGCTGGGACCACCATTTGATACTGCTGCAACTTTGCAGCTAGAAGCGTGATCCTGAAGTCATTTTAAAGGTTTGAATATGCTCTTTTTAAAAAAGTTAAAACTTGTAAGGAGACCACAATTAACCTTTAAAGTTTCCCTCGGCACTCCAGTCCCTTCCTACCCTCTGTCAGTAACAGTCTGCGATGTAGCCAATGGGAAGATACGCTTCTTTGCAGAGTGTGTCTTACCATTGGCTACATCAAAAACTGCGAAAGAGGACCGGAACACAAAGGGAAACTTGGTGTAAGTAAGCTCAGGTCTTAAATAAAGTACCCAGGGGAGAAGACTTAGCGGTTTAGGTCCTCAACGGCTGCTGCCAATTTACAGCTTTCATTATTCCTGTTCTAATCGATGCTCCTGCTGATGTTTTCAGGTCACATGACTGTAGGTTTTGCCAGTTAATGGTTTCTTACACAATGCCTGCCATGTTTTTGAGGAGTAAAAGATCCATGTTAACGAATAAGATTAGTGGTCGATGGGAGGTTTCTGGTCATTTTTGGAAATATATTTTAAATTTCCCATTACTGGAAGCTATCATTCTTCCCAACCACCACTGTACCGTTTTGTTGATCTGTCCCCTATTTCTTAAGTTATCCAATCTGAACCTACATTTCAGATGTCAATCAAGTGCCATATTATTATCATAAACTCTTCTGCTGTGTGCAGTTTTGCTGTAGCTGGAATGGTGACAGAATTTTGACTGTTGGTATGTGGGAAATTCCTTCTCCCAATTCTGCCTCATAGTGATTACTGAGCATGTTTGCCCTCATAAAAAAGTGTGGTCAGAAGAGAGCAAACTGGATTAAAGGCAACACACACACACCTCAGAGTAAGCACTACTTACATGTATTTATTTACAGATTAAGATCAGGAAAAGTAATTTTTTTTCAGTTGCCCTTTAAATTAAATCTATTATTTTGGTGTAGTAATCCACGGAAATCTAGTGTACTCCAAACCCAATGGAATACTGTGCGTAAAAGGGTCACAATATTGTCATCTCTTACCCGACTAGACTCCTGGTGATTGTTTTGTAATAGTAACAGGAGGGATCTGGGAGAAAATGAATTGCATTATGGGAATAAGACAATAAATGGCTCGTTCAAGCAGAAATATGGAAATAATTGTAAATTCAAAGAATAATGTAATAGAAAACACAAACTTCAAAAGCTGCTGCCCATATTTTACCTTTCCCCTTTTTCATATTCAGATGTTGGGGCTTCCATATATTTTGAACTATGAGTATATTGCTTGTCATTTTACCATTACCTGGAGAGTGTACATAAGGGGTTATCATTTGCCATTGCTAATAACCCAACATAGCCAATCAGCAGATAGCTTTGTATGTTAAGTTGCATATAAAAAAATGAAAACGAACATTGGTTGTTGGGGGTTATAGCTTGGGCAGATATTTACATAATATACTTCATTAGCTATCTAGTCTCTTGCTGTCTTGTACGTTGGTAAAATGGTTAATATTCCCTTTATTTTCCTGGCTCTGCTACTGGTCATTCCTTGTGGTAGTACTGTACGTAATTCTGTAAAGAAAATTGAATGTGTAATATATATATTAAAAAAAAAGTCTATTAAGAGATCAGTGTTGCTGGAAACCTTTGTAAATGTATATACTGATACATTAAAGGACAAGATGCTAAATAATTTATTTGTAAGACTGAATGCTCCGAGAATGTTTTCCAATTCATGTTACTTATTGTAATTGATACCATGATCCACTAGATGTCACTGTATAACCCTTGCACATTTTTTGGGTTTAATTTTGCCTTTTGGCAAAGTAGAATTAAAAAAAAAGAAAACATTGGTGTCTTGGCAACTCCACATTTTCAGGTAAGATGATTAGAAGAGTCTAATTAGAAACAAAATGCTACGTGGATACAGTGAAAGTGATAGCTTGTCCTCTGCCCCAGTTTTGTAGCTTGGAGACACTGTTAAAGGAATCAGCATATCAGGTTAATTTTGCAACAAGCACAAAGGTATCACCTTCATGTCATCCATCTGTGTATCGGTGTATCAGTGCACACAATGCTGCAGGGCCCATGTGTTATTTCAGGTTTAAAGAGCCAAGATGTCAGAGAGAGGCTGGGGTTTAAAGAGAGAACTTTAAATAAAGGCTTAGAGGCAAATAAAACTGGGATTATCTATATATTACATCGCCACCAGCTGCTGATGGAAACATTGCCTCCAGACCAAAAGAATATCGGCATCTTGTTGTCTGAAGAACCAGTAGGGTATGGGCCTTCCAGACTGGGATTACCTTTACCTAGTATGGACCTTCCAGACTGGGGTTATCCTCATCTAGTATGGACCTTCCAGACTGGCATTACCTTCACCTAGAATAGACCTTCCAGACTGGGCTTAAAATCACCTTTTTTTGTGGGGCGCATCTCCTCAAAAATACGAACACTGTAGGTGTTGTCATCATCAGCAAAGTATACAACACCAGTGTGATCCGATTGTTACAGCCACATTGCCAAACCTAAAGTTTTTCTTTTATAATGTTGCAGATTTGTCTTTTCTTCTGTTAATTTACTAAACTCAGTTTTTAAACTACAAACCTCTAGTAAAAAAATGATTTACATTTTTAAGCTTGATCCATAGGAACTAAAACGCTTAAGAAATTTACATGTTAGATATATCTGAATCTTTTCGATTTTAACCCAGGTGTCATCAACATATCTGAACCAGTGGCTGGGTGTTATGCCCTTAAAGGTATTAAGTGCCTGTGTTTCTACCTCCTCTATGTAAAGGTTGGCCACAATAGGTGAAACTGGAGATCCCATAGCACAACCTTGTATGTTACCGAGTTGATGCTGCTGACTATAGGTCTTAGTGGTGCCCCTTCCTTATGTATCTTTGGGAGTCCATATATGCATGGATGTGCCTCACCAGGGTAGAGGCGATGATACATTGCTCGGGTATTGTATCGGGTATAGGGGGTCCTACAGAAAATGTAGGTAAATACATAGATGTGATATTACGGCCCTTTCTTCTAACCCTTAATTCTTATGTCCAAGACACTTCGGATGTTTTGAGAAGACTAGAGGGAGTATGTTTGGAGGAAGATACCCTCCTAGTAACATTGGATATTGAGGGGTTGTACTCCTCAATACCACATGAGGTGGGTCTCCAGGCAGCTAAAATGTTCCTGGATACTAGAAACTCATACAGAGTTCGTCCTGTTGTTGCTTGAATTTGTGTTGAAAAACAATGTGTTTATCTTTAATAACAAATACTATCGGCAATGTAGGGGGACCGCGATGGGGGCGGCTTGCGCTCCCACATATGCCTGCCTCCATCTCGGCCTCTGGGAAATAAACACGGTAAGCGAGATCATTGGTGATCTAGAAACAGAATCTGAGGTTTGCCTTTGGATTCGTTATATAGATGATGTATTGATGTTTTGGAGAGGGACCCCAGAAGGTCTTACGAAATTTGTGTCCAGATTAAATGAGAACACATACAATATAAAACTGACTTTTGAATACAGTAAAACAGAAGTCAATTTTCTTGATGTGTGTATTAAAAAAGTAGGCACAGCACTACAGACATACACATATAGGAAAAAGACATCTGCCAATACATTATTAGAGGCATCCAGCCACCATCCGCACAACCTGATCAAAGGCATTCCGGTGGGTCAGTTCCTTCGTATTAAAAGAAACTGCTCGGACAACAGGAGCTTTGATATTCAAGCTAAAGATCTAGCTGATAGGTTCCGCAAAAGGGGTTATTCTAACGAAATGATTAATCGGGGATGGAATAAGGCGAATAGAGTAAGTAGGTGCACTCTCCTTAAAAGGAAAGAAAAAATAAGTAGTGCAAAAAACAATAATAAAATTCGCCTGATTACAAGGTATAATCAAGAATGGCCAAAAATACAGGCCATCCTGAAAAAACATTGGTCCCTTCTGGGGGAAGATTTAGACCTAGAAGGTTCGGTAGGAAGATTCCCCCTGATTACAGCTAGAAGAGCCCCTAATCTGAGGGATCGTTTGTCCCCAAGCCATTTTGTAGAGAGTAAATCCAAGTCAAATTGGTTAAATACTCTGAAATGGAAAGGTAACAAGAAATGCGGAAGATGTATTATGTGCCCCCAGATGCAAGAGGAAAGTAGTGTGTTCGGGTTTGATGGTAGGAGACTATGTATTAGACAATTTATATCTTGTCAGTCCAAGGCAGTTATATATCTGATTATATGTAGCTGTGGTAGCAAATATGTGGGAAAAACACTTCGGCCACTAAGCACCAGAATCAAGGAACATAACAGAGCTATTGTGAATAAAGATCCAGAGAGATCAGCAGTAGCGAAACATATAATGGAAATACATGGCAAAGCAGTGGAATGGAAATTCATGGGATTGGAAACAGTGTCTGTAGGAATACGTGGGGGAGATCTAGGTAAACTAATCCTACAAAGAGAATTATGGTGGATTTACACGTTAAGAACCATGACTCCCCTGGGTATGAATGAAGAGATGCAATTTAACTGCTACCTTTAGGTCTATTATTTGTTACACAACACAGTATGAGATGACACAAACCTAAAAGAAAATAAAGGGTTAAAACTGGTTTGGAATTGGTAAGATAAGGCCTAATACAGTGGTAAAATGGTTAAAGAGAATATATAACTGCTTGAGGATTCCACTATAAGCTGTAGGTTAGGATCTTTAAAAAGTGGTTTGCGATGTTATTTGTGTCACTTTGTAATATGGGATGATGTGCTAATGATAATGTGTATCATTGGATGTAAAAAAAACGCCTTTTCTGAGCCACCCACACCTGATTAGTATATTGGAAAGTAGAATGTCTCTAAGAGGGAAGGTATTTAAAGCAAAGTTATACACCGATCATGTGACCCTGATGAAGCCGGTGTGCTATGAGCACAATGGCGAAACACGTGTAGGTTTTTTTGTTTGGCAGCTCCCCCACTGCGTGGATCCACAGCTCCGGAGTTAGGACGTACCCAGGAGAAAAGGTTGTTTGCCTCTAGGAATCAACAGTGGTCCGTGTAACAGCAGTGATACAGACACGGGAGGCGGACGTTTAAGAAGTGGAGAACCGCGAACATACCCGGGTGAAGAGTGTGGTCCGTCCGTGAAGAGGTATCGTATGAAAGTCGGACATGGCTTCTCACGACTAAGTCCCAATTATATTTGTTTAGACTGTAACCTTAATTGCGGTTGGAGCACGCGGAGGGCAATAGGCATGGGGGAGCGAGCCTAGTCTTTTAATCACCGGGGACGTCCGGTATTTTTTGGGTGTAATAGTGTTTTTTATATGAAGGTGTGGGATAGTTTTAATTGTTTGTGATGTATTCAATAAAGTACTTGTTATATTAATACCCGGTATATGGTTGTGCCATTTGTGGGGGATCTTGGTGAACGGGGCAGAGTTTTCTCCCCCAGACACTATAATTTGTATATTTGAAGCTGTTTGATTATCCCCCTGAGCACCGCTTTATTTAAGCATTCCATAAGGGTATAAGGAGCTGTGCGGTATTCTACAATATATTTTGGGATATAGTTCATGAATAGGAAACATGGATGGTGTACCCGCTTCATGAATAGAAAACATGGACGGTGTACCCGCTTCATGAATACGAAACATGGATGGTGTACCCGCTTCATGAATAGAAAACATGGATGGTGTACCCGCTTCATGAATAGAAAACATGGATGGTGTACCCGCTTCATGAATAGGAAACATGGACGGTGTACCCGCTTCATGAATAGGAAACATGGATGGTGTACCCCGCTTCATGAATAGGAAAGATGGATGGTTTACCCTCCTATGAATAGAAAATAGGACGGTGTACCTGCTTCATGAATAGGAAACCATGGATGGTGTACCCGCTTTAATGAATTGGAAAGAGGGATGGTGTACCCGCTTCATGAATAGAAAATGGACGGTGTACCTGCTTCATGAATAGGAAACATGGATGGTGTACCCGCTTCATGAATAGAAAACATGGATGGTGTACCCGCTTCATGAATAGGAAACATGGATGGTGTACCCGCTTCATGAATAGGAAACATGGATGGTGTACCTGCTTCATGAATAGAAACATGGATGGTGTACCCGCTTCATGAATGGAAAGATGGATGGTGTACATGCTTTATGAATTGGAAAGATGGATGGTGTACCCGCTTCATGAATAGAAAACATGGACGGTGTACCTGCTTCATGAATAGGAAACATGGATGGTGTACCCGCTTCATGAATAGAAAACATGGATGGTGTACCCGCTTCATGAATAGAAAACATGGATGGTGTACCCGCTTCATGAATAGGAACATGGATGGTGTACCTGCTTCATGAATAGAAACATGGATGGTGTACCCACTTCATGAATGGAACCATGGATGGTGTACCGCTGAATAGGAAACATGGATGGTGTACCCGCTTCATAATAGAAACATGGATGGTGTACCCCTTTCATAATAGAACATGGATGGTGTACCCCTTCAGAATAGGAAACATGGATGGTGTACCCGCTTCATGAATGAAACATGGATGGGTACCCGCTTCATGAATAGGAAACATGGATGTGTACCCGCTTCATGAATAGAAAACATGGATGGTGTCCCCGCTTCATGAATAGGAAACATGATGGTGTACCCGCTTCATGAATAGAAAACATGGATGGTGTACCCGCTTCAGAATAGGAAACATGGATGGTGTACCCGCTTCATGAATAGAAATAGGATGGGTACCCGCTTCATGATAGAAACACGGATGGTGTACCCGCTTCATGAATAGGAAACATTGACGGTGTACTGCTTCATGAATAGGAAACATGGATGGTGTACCTGCTTCATGAATAGGAAACATGGATGGTGTACCTGCTTCATGAATAGAAAACATGGATAGTGTACCCGCTTCATGAATAGGAAAGATGGATGGTGTACCCGCTTCATTAATAGAAATCATGGACGGTGTACCCGCTTCATGAATAGAAAACATGGACGGTGTACCTGCTTCATGAATAGGAAACATGGATGGTGTACCCGCTTCATGAATAGAAAACATGGATGGTGTACCCGCTTCATGAATAGGAAACATGGATGGTGTACCCACTTCATGAATAGAAACATGGATGGTGTTCCCGCTTCATGATAGAAACATGGATGGTGTACCCGCTTCATGATAGGAAACATGAATGGTGTACCCGCTTCATGAATAGAAAACATGGATGGTGTACCCGCTTCATGAATTGAAACATGTGGTGTACCCGCTTCATGATAGAAAACATGGACGGTGTACCCGCTTCATGAATAGAAAGCATGGATGGTACCCGCTTCATGAATAGAAAACATGGATGGTGTACCCGCTTCATGAATGAAAACATGGACGGTGTACCCCTTATGAATAGAAACATGGATGGTGTACCCGCTTCATGAATAGAAAACATGGACGGTGTACCCGCTTCATGAATAGAAACATGGACGGTGTACCCGCTTCATGAATAGGAACATGGACGGTGTACCCGCTTCATGAATAGGAAACATGGACGTGTACCCGCTTCATGAATAGGAAACATGGACGGTGTACCCGCTTCATGAATAGGAAGCATGGATGGTGTACCCGCTTCATGAATAGAAAACATGGATGGTGTACTTGCTTCATGAATAGAAAACATGGATGGTGTGCTTGCTTCATGAATAGAAAACATGGATGGTGTACTTGCTTCATGAATAGGAAACATGGATGGTGTACCCGCTTCATGAATAGAAAACATGGATGGTGTACACGCTTCATGAATAGAAAACATGGATGGTGTACCCGCTTCATGAATTGGAAACATGGATGGTGTACCCGCTTCATGAATAGAAAGCATGGATGGTGTACTTGCTTAATGAATAGGAAACATGGATGGTGTACCCGCTTCATGAATAGAAAACAGGTGTGGGTGTACCCGCTTCATGAATAGAAACATGGATGGTGTACCCGCTCATGATAGAAACATGGATGGTGTACCCGCTTCATGAATAGGAAACATGGATGGTGTACCCGCTTCATGAATAGAAACATGGATGGTGTACCTGCTTCATGAATAGAAAACATGGATGGTGTACCCGCTTCATGAATAGAAAACATGGATGGTGTACCTGCTTCATGAATAGAAAACATGGATGGTGTACCCGCTTCATGAATAGAAACATGGATGGTGTCCCCTTCATAATAGAAACATGGATGGTGTACCCGCTTCATGAATAGAAACAATGGATGGTGTACCTTCATGAATAGAAACATGGATGGTGTACCCGCTTCATGAATAGAAACATGGATGGTGTACCCGCTTCATGAATAGAAAACATGATGGGTGTACCCGCTTCATGAATAGAAAACATGGATGGTGTACCCGCTTCATGAATAGAAAACATGGACTGGTGTACCCGCTTCATGAATAGAAAACATGGACGGTGTACCCGCTTCATGATAGAAACATGGAGGTGTACCCGCTTCATGAATTGATAATGAGTTCTTCGATGAAACATGGATGGTGTACCCGCTTCATGAATAGAAAACATGGATGGTGTACCCGCTTCATGAATAGAAAACATGGATGGTGCGTTGTACCTGCTTCATGATAGGAAACATGGATGGTGTACCCGCTTCATGATAGAACATGGATGGTGTACCCTCTTCATGAATAGGAACATGGATGGTGTACCCTTCATGAATAGGAAACATGGATGGTGTACCGCTTCATGAATAGAAAACATGGATGGTGTACCCGCTTCATGAATAGAACATGGATGGTGTACCGCTTCATGAAGAAAACATGGATGGTGGTACCCGCTTCATGAATAGAAACATGATGGTGTACCCGCTTCATGAATAGGAAACATGGCTGGGTGTACCCGCTTCATGAATAGGAAAACATGGATGGTGTACCCGCTTCATGAATAGGAAACATGGATGGTGTACCCGCTTCATGAATGGAAACATGGATGGGTGTACCCGCTTCATGAATAGAAACATGGATGGTGTACCCGCTTCATGAATAGAAACTGGATGTGTACCCGCTTCATGATATGGAAACATGGATGGTGTACCCTTCATGAAAGAAACATGGATGTGTGTACCCCTTCATGAATAGAAACATGGATGGTGTACCCCTTCATGAATAGGAAAACTGGATGGTGTACCCGCTTCATGAATAGAAACATGGATGGTGTACCCGCTTCATGAATAGGAAACATGGATGGTGTACCCGCTTCATGAATAGAAAACATGGATGGTGTACCCGCTTCATGAATGGAAACATGGATGGTGTACCCGCTTCATGAATAGAAACATGGATGGTGTACCCGCTTCATGAATAGGAACATGACGGTGTACCTGCTTCTGAATAGGAAACATGGATGGTGTACCTGCTTCATGAATAGGAAAAATGGATGTGTACCCGCTTCATGAATAGAAAACATGGATGGTGTACCCGCTTCATGAATAGGACATTGACGGTGTACCTGCTTCATGAATAGAAACATGGATGGTGACCTCTCTTATGGAGTACCACTCTCGTTATAATAATTGGATGGATTCCTTCCACTGCAGCGAGGTTTATCCATAAGGAGTGTAAGGCGGTTGGCCCCTACTGCCCTCTCATATGCCCTTCTTATTAACTCTGTCTGGTAACCTCGTTGCAGTGGAAGGAATCCATCCAATTATTATAACGAGAGTGGTACTCCCACATTGCCAAACCTAAAGTTTTTCTTTTATAATGTTGCAAAGATTTGTATTTTCTTCTGTTAATTTACTAAACTCAGTTTTTAAACTACAAACCTCTAGTAAAAAAATATGATTTACATTTTTAAGCTTGATCCATAGGACCTAAAACGCTTAAGAAATTTACATGTAAGATATATCTGAATCTTTTTTAGAGGTTGTATAAAGACATACGTCCATCTAGTCCAACCTTTATACCCTACCCATAATGTCTGTATAACAGTTACATAGTAACACAGTATTGGAGGTTGTATAAAGACATACGTCCATCTAATCCACCCTTTATACCCTACCCATAATGCCTGTCTAACAGTTACATAGTAACATAGCATTAGAGGTTGTATAAAGACATACATCCATCTAGTCCAACCTATATACCCTACCCATAATGTCTGTATAACAGTTACATAGTAACATAGTATTGGAGGTTGTATAAAGACATACGTCCATCTAGTCCAACCTTTATACCCTACCCATAATGTCTGTATAACAGTTACATAGTAACATAGTATTGGAGGATGTAGACGTCCATCTAGTCCAACCTTTATACCTTACCCATAATGTCTGTATACCAGTTACATAGTAACATAGTATTGGAGGTTGTATAAAGACATAATTCGATGTTACTATGTAACTGTTAGACAGACATTAGGATATAAAGAAGAAGAAAATGTAGTATCTGATTATCTATAAAGAAGAAGAAAATGTAGTATCTGATTATCCTATAACTTCATTACAAATATAAAATCCCAATCCCAATCCATTTTGTAAGCGTCCATGTACCTCAATAAAGAAATCACTTCCCTGTTGTTCCTTTTATTGGTCATGTTGCTGCCAGTTCCTCTGTAATTGTAAAATATTTAGTTATTCTGTGTACAAAAATGAGTAACTGGGCTGTGTAAAATATTTAGTTATTCTGTGTACAAAAATGAGTAACTGGGCTGTCACGGACATCACAAGTCTCATCCACAGCTAACGAGAAAAAGACAAACTTTTCCTCAATTCTTCTTGTTACAGTTTGTCTGGAAAGGGACACATTTCCTATTGTTTAAGTTTAAGGTGTGTCCAGGTGGGTTTCTCTATTCTAACACCCTCTTTCTAAATATTGCACATACTAGAAAGATCTACTTTGTAGCCATCAAATATGATTTACATTTTTTAAGCTTGATCCATAAATATGATTTACATTTTTTAAGCTTGATCCATAGGAACTAAAACGCTTAAGAAATTTACATGTAAGATATATCTGAATCTTTTCATAGGACATGTCTAAACCCCTACTGTAATAGGACATGTCTAAACCCCCTAATGTAATAGGACATGTCTAAACCCCCTAATGTAATAGGACATGTCTAAACCCCCTACTGTAATAGGACATGTCTAACTACACCCCCTAATGTAAAATACTGTTTAACCCACTAAAAAAATTAGGACATGGCTAACCCCTACGGTAATAGGACATGTCTAAAACCCCTGTAATGTAATAAGGTAAATGTCTAAAAAACCCCTACTGTAATAGGACATGTGCTAAAAACCCCCAAGGTAATAGGACATGTCTAAACCCATAATGTAATAGGACATGTCTAACAACAACCTACCCTAGTAATAGGACATGTCTAAACCCTACGTATAGGACATGTCTAAACCACCCCTACTGTAATGGTACATGTCTAAACCCCTACTAAGCCCCTACTGTAATATGGACATGTCTAAACCCCTACTGTAATAGGACATGTCTTAAACCCCTAATGTAATAGGACATGTCTAACCCCCTAATGTAATAGGACATGTCAAACCCCCTAATGTATAGGACATGTCTAAACCCCTAATGTAATAGGACATTCTAACCCCACAGTATAGACTGTACTAAACTCCTACTGTAATAGGCAGTCTAAACCCTACTGAATAGACATGTCTAACCCCTACTGTAATAGGACATGTCTCAACCCCCTACTGTAATAGGACATGTCTAACAACCCCTACTGTAATAGGACTGTCTAAACCCCTAATGTAATAGTGGACTGTCTAACCCCTACTACTGTAATGGACATGTCTAAACCCTACTGAATAGGAACATGTCTAACCCCTAATGTAATAGGACATGTCTAAACCCCTACTGTAATGGACATGTCTAAACCCCTAATGTAATAGGACATGTCTAAACCCCTACATGTAATAGGACATGTCTAAACCCCTACTGAATAGGACATGTCTAAACCCCTAATGTAATAGGACATTCTAAACCCCCTACTGTAAATAGGCATTCTAAACCCCTACGGTAATAGGACATGTCTAAACCCCTAATGTTAATAGGACATGTCTAACCCCCTATGTAAGGACATGTCTAAACCCCACTGTAAAGAACATGTCTAAACCCCTACTGTATAGGCAATGTCTAAACCCCTACTGTAATAGGACATGTCTAAACCCCTAATGTAATAGGACATGTCTAAACCCCTATTAATAAGGACAATGTCTAAACCCCTACTGTAGACGGACATGTCTAAACCCCTACTGTAATATGACATGTCTAAACCCCTAATGTAATAAAGGACATTTATCTAAAACCCTACTGTAATAGACATGCTAAACCCCTATGAATGGACATGTCTAAACCCTACTGTAATAGGACATGTCTAACAACCCCTAACTGTAATAGGACATGTCTAAACCCCTAATGTAATAGGACATGTCTAAACCCCTACTGTAACTAGTGACATGTCTAAAACTCCCCTTCAACTCCTCTTTGTCCGTAACTGGTCTCACCCTTGTCTAGGTCTGTCGCCTTCGACCAGTCTCCCCTTGTTGAGGCTATCTTACCTCGTTGCTTTCTCTTAGCTGTTGTAACCCTCCCTACTGGGTGGTAGAGACATGTCTAAACCCCCTACTGTAATGGACATGTCTAAACCCCTAATGATAATAGGGACAGTCTAAACCCCTACTTGAATAGGACATGTCTAAACCCCTAATGTAATAGGACATGTCTAAACCCCTCTCTGTATAAGGACATGTCCTAAACCCTAATGTAATAGGACATGTCTAACCCCTGTAATGGACATTCTAAACCCCTATAGTAATAGGACATGTCTAAACCCCTAAGTAATAGGACATGTCCTAAAACCACTCTGTAATAGGACATTGTCCTAAACCCCTACTGTAAAGGACATGTCTAAACCCCCACTGTAATAGGACATGTCTAAAACCCTGCCTGTAATAGGACATGTCTAAACCCCTAATGTAATAGGACATTTCTAAAACCCTACTGTAATAGGACATGTCTAAACCCCTAATGTATAGGACATGTCTAAACCCCTACTGTAATAGGACATGTCCTAAACCCCTACTTTAATAGGACATGTCTAAACCCCTAATGTAAAGGACATGTCTAAACCCCTACTGTAATAGGACCCCATGTCTAACCCCTACGTAAAGGACATGCTAACCCCTACTGTAATAGGACATGTCTAAACCCCCTAATTGTAATAGGACATTGTCTAAACCCTACTGTAATATGGTTTTCAAATTTATAGGCCATGTCTTAATTGCAGTCAAAACCCACTATAAGCATATACGGTGTTCGTAACCTTGAGGATGTCACCCACGTCATGTTAAACCTATGAATGGATTGTAATTCAACTTATTAGCACCAGGCAAACAGTTATCAAGCATTTTCGTTATCTTAGCAAACAGTCTTAATGGCCATTCCAACCAAATTTTTTTTGTCAACCATAATTTTTTTTAATATTGGAAAGAGGGGCCAGCAGAAAGATTGTCCTTATTTAACATTTTAGGATGTGAATATCCCGGACTAATGGGAAAAATGCAAAAAAAGTGCAAACCCCATGGCTAACAAATGTAATATCGGTTAGAGAGGGTTTTGTACTCATTTTGTGTTGGCCTGTGTCATTTCCAAGATTGTAATAGTACCGTGCAGCGTGCAACAATTTAATGATGATTAATTGCACCAGTTTTGTGCACCAAAATTAAAGGATTTTCCAATTGTGGCTTTAGCCGTGCGAAAGATTATCCTTACCACTCGCATTCACACGATACAATAACAGTCCACAAGAAATTATTGGCAAACCCCCATTGTTTTTTTTCCCTATATATCTCCTTAACCGTGATTGGCTGTTATTAGATCACCATGCTGAAGCAGGGACATGTACAAAAAGCTTCACAAATGATTCTCTTGTGTAGTTTCCAGTTGGTAAGAGCAGAATCGCTAATTATAAAGTTACGGCTACAATAAATATTTAACAATATCTTAATTAGACAGACATTTTTATTTTACTCTAAAACACTAGTTGAAAGAAACAAAAAACGAACCATAAAGACCAACCGGTATTAAAATAAATTAAACTTGTAAAATAAAACATGAACAGGAAATGCACGAGAGACATGATCGCTCCTGGAGCAATAAGCTTTTTCAAAGTGGTGCAGCGTGCCAAAAAAAAAAAAAAAAACCACGCCCAAAGCCACCATTAACACTAATTACCCCTTAGTGCGTTTTTATGACAGGATTTGAATGCTGGACTCTTGCAGTGGCATAACTAGAATCACTGTGCCCCCCAGAAAAAGTATATAAGGACCCCTACCGTGCTTCATCCATAGCGGTTTTCTGGGAGAGGCTATATCTGTTTAGGAAAAATGAGGAATTGGGCTCCCTTGTGGTTGCTCCCCTGAAGTTACGTCCCTGGACTGTTGCACCTGTGCTAAATGATATATTGTTATATTAACAGGATAAAAGTCTTACAATGGCAAGGGAGGGGATGTCATTTCAGTTCTTGGTATGTTCTTGTAATCTGTTTGGAGACCCTGAAAAAAAATTCATTTTGTTTAGAAAACATCTCGATGTCTACACACACACGGGAGTTGGGTTACACCACTTGCTTTACTCTCATTGCGTGCCTACCTAAATCCTTGTCATTAAGGACAAGGAATCCAGGGAAGCAAGTCAGAAAGACTCTCACAGCTGTGATCTTACATAAATAATAAAGAAGAAGATTCCTAAAGAAGAAAGAAGAACAGATGTATAGAATTATATCCACTGTATGGAGATTATTTTATTTTTGCCTTAAACTAACCGATCAAAACTGACTAATCGTTGTTCCCACCTAAACCTGGTCCTATCCCACCTTTTTTTCCATTGCTGTGACACACCCTCATATTACCCTATTCAGTCAGCACGCTGCCTAGGGTTATTATTGACCCTCTCTCTCCTTTCCAATCACATTAACTATGTTGCTAAAACCTGACGCTTTTTTTCTCATAACATTGCGAAGATTCCGTGATTCCTTTTTCTTCAACTACTTCATATCTTTCCATGCTCTAATCCTATCACTCTGGATTATTGTAACTGTACACGGATTTCGGCCGGATGGTGCGCTTTCAGAGGAGACCAACAGGTTAAGGACTGGACACAGAGCAGAAGAGGGCTGATGGGAACTGTAGGCAGGATACCAAGGTGCTGATCAGGCAAGGTAAGAGTAATGCTGCCCTGACTCCGTTGGGGTAAGATACAGGGAAACTCACGTTTTAGTTGGATGAAAGGAGGAATAGTGGAACTGGATGCTGGAATGCACTGTGACCGGAGCTGGATGCTGGAGTACACTGGGAACTGGCTGGATACATAGAATGGTAACAGGAACAACGGCTGGATACAATGGCTGGATAGATGGTACAGGAACAATGGGCTGGATACATTGGCTGGATAGATGGTAAAAGGAAAATGGCTGATACAATGCTGGATACAACTGGCCAACAGGAACAATGCTTGATACAATGGCTGGATACAATGGCAACAGTAAACAATGGCTGAACAATGGCTGGATACAATGCTGGATACAATGGCAAACGGAACAATGGCTGGATCAATAGCTGGATACAATGGCAACAGGAAAATGCTGGAAACATGCTGGACTACATGGCTGGATACAATGGCTGAATACAATGGCTGATACAATGGCTGGATACAATGGCGGATCAAATGGCAGGATACAAAATGGCAACAGGAACAATGGCTGGCTACAATGGCAGGATCACATGGCTGGGATGGGATGGACTGAGCGGACTTTTAACTTCGCCGCCGGACCGGCGCCCCTCGTGGTGGACGTCACGACGGCGCTCACGCAGGACGCGTGAGCGAGCGTCGACGTCACTGGGGCCGGACGCGCAGCCCGGGATCGTCGCTGGAGCGGACACCCGGGTAAGTACCTTACAGTACCCCCTCCTCCACGGGGGGCCTCCTGACCCACTGCCTCCAGGTTTGAAAGGATATTATTATGGAATGTCTTGGATTAAAGAGGTGCTGGATGTCAACAAGTTTAATCCAGGAGCGTTCTTCTGGACCAAAGCCTTCCAATGATCAAGTATTGGGTAAAGAGTTTTCTGACATATCTGGATCAAGAATTTTCCTGAATTTCAACACTCCGCCGACCATCAACTAAAATGGGGGCTGGAGACGATGTAAACTGGGAAAATTGGTTGAACAATAAATGGTTGCGCAAGGATACATGAAGACATTTGAGATCTTCATAGTAGGTGGTAACTCACACGGAAAGCTGTAGGACTAATTATTTCGAGATAGAAAAGGGGCCATTAATTTGGGACCCTAATTTAGGGTTGTGTGCGTTGAAGATGAATAGTTTTGTGAGGATAGCCAAACTCTATCTCCAATGGAATCAGGAGCAGGCCTTCGTCTTTTGTCTGCAGCTTTTTTCTGAATCAACGAGGATTACAAAAGATTATTCCTTGTAAGATCCCAGATAGCAGACATATGGCAAGCATATCGTCAGCGGCTGGATTTTGAAAAGAGAAAATCTTGGGGAAAACACATTGATTCTGGCCCATATTACAAAGTCCCAGAGGAAGAGGTTGGGAATTATTATATGCAATTCCGCCCATGGTAACAAGTCAGACCAATCATTTGGGAAATGGAAATATGACACCGGAGGACTGTTCAAGAGACTGATTAATCCGTTCAGCAGCACCATTGATTGTGGATGATATCAGGGAAAATTGAAGTTTAATGTTCAAGGATTTACATAAGGCTCTCCAGAATTTGGAAATGAATTGTTGTTCCTCTGTCGAGACAATTTCTGGCTGTAACCATGTAAGCGGAAAATCTGGAGAAAGATATAACTGAGAGAGTTCCAGTGCTGGGGTAATTGGGTAGCGGAACAAATGAGCCATTTTGCTAAAACGATCAATAGTAACCATATTACCGTATTTTTCTTGGATGGAGGTAAATCAACAATAAACCATGGATAGATGCGTCTAGGAGGAGAATGTGTAGAAAGTGGTTGAAGAAGACCGTAAGGAAGATTACGGGAGTATTGGACATGGCACAAATGGAACAGGAGGCTACAATTTTTCTTGACATCTTTTCTTAGATCAGGCCACCAAACGAACGAGATAGAATGAATGTAATTTTTGAACTCCAGGATGACCAGCCTGTTTGAACAATGAGATATTGATAGTCCGGTGTGCGTCAAGGCAGGGGGAATGAAAACTTTGTCAAGGAGTAGTAGAGGGGCAAAGTCCTGAGCGATTAATTTCGGCAGACAACTGAGGAAAGAAAGTTACCCAGAATTTTAGATTTGGGAATAATGGGCCTTTGTCAATTATGTGTGGATTCTAGGAACCAAAGACCTGGATAAGGCGTACAGCCATTTTGTTTTTTGTTCCCCGGGCGAAGTGCTGAGGGGTAAAATTAAAACGAGAAAAAAAAAAGTGCCCAGCGGGCTTGTCTGGGATTCAATCTTTTGGCGGTTTGGATGTATTCTAAATTTTTTTATGGTCAGTGAATCATAGTTATTGGATGACTGTACCTTCCAGAAGATTGCCGCCACTCTTCCAGAGCAAGTTTGATGGCCAGTAATTCCTCGATTGCCAATGTCATAATTTCTCTCACATGAGTGAATCTCTTAGAAAAGTACGCACAAGGATGAAGTTTTCTCCTTTATTTCCGTGAGTTTGAGATAAAAATTGCTCCAGCACCAATATCAGAAGCATCAACTTCCACGAAGAATGCTAGATGGTTATCAGGATGGACTAAAACGGGTGCAGAGGCAATGCCTTGTTTTTAATCCTTTAAAGGCTTCTATAGCTTCCTCCTCCAGGCATTAGGTTTGCCCCCTTTTCCGACAATAGGTCTAAGTGGGAGAAATTATGGAGAAAAGCCTTGATAAATGCCTATGTATTTGGCGAAACCGATGAAACGTTGAATGGCTTTAGTATGAAGAAGGAAGAGGCCAATTGAGACACAGAAACACTTTAGAGGAATCCATTCAAAACCCGGGGCAGAGCTATATGCTCCAGGAACGGAACTTTAGTAACTTTAAATAGACATTTTTCAACTGGCATAAAGGTACTTGGTACTTAATCGGGACAGAACTTGACGAAGAGAATACGTGAGAGGGTTAAGTCTTGAGAAAAAACTATTATATTCATTAGGTAGCCATCTCACTAATTGCCTAGAAATCTCTGAAGATATCATTGACCACTTCTTGAAAAACTGCTGGGCATTACAAAGCCCAAACGGCATTACAATACTCAAAAATACCATCACGGGTATTAAGGCTGTTCTTCATCCACCTCTCCCCCTTTCCTGATCTGGATCAAATTGTACCCCCCTCGAGAATCAAGTTCAGGAAATTTTTGGCCCCCGTTAATTGCTCGAACAATTCGGTGATCATGGGGTGTGGAGTCGCGTGATTCGTTCAAACCGTAATTTTTTTTAATCCCCTATAGTCTATTCAGGGACTGTATAACTCCAGCTTTCTTTTCGACAAAAAGAATCCAGCCCCAGCAGGAGAAGTTGGAAGGACGAATGAATTCCTCGGGACAAGTTATCCTAATTGTATTCTCTTCTATGGCCATGGTTTCAGGCCTGAAGATAAAGGGTTAAGTCCCCTCCACGAGGGCATGGTTCCAGACAGTGAGGGCATGAGAATCGTAGGGTCTATGGATAGGCAAGGTCTCAGCTGAACTTCTTAGAAAAACACCATCCATGAAAGTCTTTTACGGTTTCCGGAAGAAAAGAAGGCTCCTTTCTGGAAGAAGAGTGGAGCATGGAATAGTAGGCAAGGAAAGACAATGGGAAAGCAGTTTAGAACTCCAAGCAACTTATTATCTCCAGAAAGCCAATCAATAGATGGGTTATGGATGTTGAAGCCAGGGAAGGTCCTAAAATATGGGGTGTGGCAGGGACAATCACTGACAAGAAGGACGAACTTCTCATTATGCAGGGCCCCAGTTTGGAGGATAACTCTGGAGTGATTTGAGTGACATATTCTGAGATAAGGGGTCTATTGTCAATACCAGTACACGGAAGGGGTTAGACAATGGTTGAAGGGGATATCATGTTGTTGAACAAACGAAGAATAAATAAGTTGCCTGCTGCGCCTGAGATCCAGACAAGCGTCCCTGGATAGGACTTTAGAAATTTAATTTTTATGTTGTTACAGGTCCAGAAACGAGGAGAAGGTTTCTTCTTTTTGCCTAGAAGATTTTCTCCTCTACCTCTAGGCAGAGTAGTTTCCCCGGCTTAAACATGGCAGGTTTTGGCAAAAGTCCCTGAGCCACACAGTATAGTCACAGGCCCAGAGATCTCCTACGTATCTTTTCTTCTGGAGATAAATGAGTTTCCCCCAACTGCATGGGTTTCTCTTCGGTAGTGGGCGTAGGAGCGAGAAGATCGGCTTTCTTGACGATCCTCGGTTTTCTCGACCTGTCGCTCCCGTAAACCGTGTATCAATACGAATCAAAGAGCAATCAGATCTTCCAACAAGGAAAGGCATTCTTTGGAGACGGAAAATCATCTTTAATACGGTCTGATAGACCCTGTGAAGGCCGCCACAAGAGCCTCGTTGTTCCAGGAACTTCTTCTGCTGCAATGAGTACGAACTCAATGGCTAAATTTCAAACAGAACGATTGCCCTGTTTGTAGTTGCAACAAACGGGTGTGAAGCACTTCATTTTAACGACCAGAGCTTCGTAATACCTTCCAGAAATGTAGCAAGAAAATTGGTGATGTCGGACACTAATGGGTCATCATTCTCCCACAATGGAGAGGCCCAGGCCAGGGCTCCACCTTCCAACAAGCACAATATAACCCACTTTTTGCCTACTCTAGACAAAACGGGAGGGTCGTAATGTCAATTGAATTGGCATTGATTAAGAAACGCCTCTACAGCCTTGGGGGTTCCCATCATAGCGAGGAGGAGAAGGAATACGGGTTTCATGGCCAACTTGCAATTGGCAGGTGCAGGATTAGACGGGAGAGAAAGGTGAGGTGTCAACAGGTGAGATAGGCGTGAGGCCAATGAGTCCATAAATTGTGCCATACGGTTCTGGTTGATGGTTCAAGAAACGTCCACGTACCGGGTAGATAAGTTCTTGGAGAGTTTTAGATAGTTCGGACATTCTACTCCCTCAGAGGCTCCAATGGCCCGCTTGTACTGTATGCTGCCCTGACCTCGCGTTTGGGTGGTCAGTACAGGGAAGACTCACATTTTTAGTTGGATGAAGGAGAGTAGTAGTGGGACTGGATGCTGGAATAGCATAGGAGACCAGCTGGATGGCTGGATACACTGGGAACAATGCTGGGATCATAGAATGGTACCTAGAACAACGACTGATACAATGGCTGGATATATGGTAACAGGAAACAATGCTGAACGGCATTTGCTGATAGATGGTAACAGGAACAGTGGCTGGATACAAATGTGCTGTATTACAATGGCAACAGGAACATGCTACTCACATATTGGATACATGGCTCAGGTAACAGGAGAGTGGTGGTCAATGGCAGGATAAATCCAGGCCGGAACAAAATACATGTGGCTATCCAAGTGGCAACAGGAACAATGGCTTTGGATTACAATGGACAACCCCAACAGGAACAATGCTGGATACAATGCACAGACAAGGGGAAAATATGGCTGAAACAACTGGCTGAAAACAATGTGGAACATGTGAAACAATGGCTGGATTACAAGAGGTTGGATACACTGGCGGGGAAACAATGGCTGGGATTACAATCGGCAACTGGAAACAATGGGCTGGATGACAATGGCAGGAGACAACATGGGCAACAGGAACAATGGATGGCGTATCAAATGGCAGGATACAATGGTCTGAATACAAATGGTCAACAGGAAACAAATGGCTGGCTACCAATGGCAGATAAAATGGCCTACAGAAAGTTCAAATGCAAACTTAACACCAGTAGCTCAGAACCAAACTGGACAAGCGGGCGGTGCTAGGGATGACATGAGCGGTACTTTTAAAACTTCGCGCCGTGCCGGACCGCGCCCTTCTTTTCCTTGTGGTGGGACGTCAGAATGGCGCCACACGTAGGACCGCGAGTGTTGAGCGAGCGACGACGTACTGGCCGGCCGGAGCGCGCCCAACGGAGCGTCGTTGGAGCGGACATTCCCGGGTAAGTACCTTACAGAAGTTGGCTCACTCGGATCAGGCAAGGTCAGTAGTTCACTGGATCTAGGCAAGGTAACGTATGATGACAGCTGGAAGGTGGGTAGTCTCACAGGATCAGGCAAGGTGAGCAGACCTCTGGATAGGCGCTAAGTAAGTAAGCTAGCAAGCCATGTAGCGAAAGCTCAAACAGGCGCCGGGTGCAGGGGGACACTGGATCCTTTGAATCTTCACGCCGGCATCCTGATGTCTGCGACACCGCCTCAACTGGGCCGGAAAGCATGCTGTCCACAGAGCGCCGCTGGATTACGGTAGCAGTCAGTAAGTTCAGACCATACCCCCCCCTCTGGACCAAACGGACCAGGTTTGTCTGCGAAAACTTCTATGAAAAGCCTTGACCAAACCAAGGAGCAATGTCATTGTCCGACGTGTTAATCCAGGCTCTTTTTCAGGACCCATAACCTTTCCAGTGGACCCAGATACTGAGAGATCCCCTAAAGAATCTAATACCTTCTGATCTCAAATCTTGTTGACCATCAACAGAAATGGGGCAGGAGGTAGGAGGGCCATGGAAAATTGATTAGAGCTCACCCCGTTAATGAGAGAAATATGAAACACATTAGGAATCCGCCGTATGTTAGCAGAAGAAGAAGCCGGGAAGAGCGCGGCTATCACAGGAGCGGCGCAGGATCGAGCTGCCAGGTATGTTTGTGACAGTAACCTTCTGCTTTCTGGTCTTCCTGCTTCCCATCTGTCCTCACTTCACCCTCTGACAAGTCGGGATTTTAAAACTTCTCTCTGCCCACATCTACCTGGCTAACAATGATCATATCTAACAAAGTCCTCCTCTTAACATTAAATCCCCTCACTCTGCTGCTCCTTCTTATGTTTCTTATCTTGTGTCCCCATATGTCCCTGCCTGTACCCTCCACTCATCACAGAACCATCTCTTGTATAGACCCCCCACTCACACTGCCTCCTCTCACCTTTAACCTTTTTCTCTTTCGGCTCCGCCATCTCTGGAATCCTTCCCCTCTCTCTACTCAAGAAACCTCAATAACAAGTTTAGATGTAACCTGTCACTCCTATCTCTCTGAGCACAACATAGGACTGTTGATACTGCACCAGTTTATTATTAGCACTATGTATGTACCTCTACTAAGGTATTGTAAGCTCTAAGGGGCAGGGACCTTTTGTTCTCATGTTACATGTTTTAAGCACTTGTATATTAGTGAAGCTCATGCTTATTTATATATTTATGTATTTATTTACTGTCCCCCTTGTATGACTTTTTGTATCTATATTGTACAGCGCTGTATATTATTAAAACATACACATACATGTATTGTTTGTCCTTTAAGACAGAGACAACTTACCGTGTAATGTCGCTCCTTTTGGATCTTGTCCCTAAAGTGAACAAATTAAATGCTGGAGATTACACTGATGAGCTAGTCTGTATGGACAATTTCAGTAGATAAATCAAGAAGGAAATTCATTTAGGTGAACCTGGTTCTTGGGTAACATGTAAATGATAAAGATTCTTCTTGTAATGGTCATTACACAAACCTCACTAGGTCTATATTTTCCAATTCAAATCTTAAACTACTTACCAGCCTCGTTCCATCGCTGCAGAAGGCTGGACAGGCATGCTTAGTGACTTGGCCTATGTTTCTGAGGAAGGGGAAGAGCTCCACATTCCACTAAAAAAAGCTCTCAGAGGAAGCAGGAGCAGTGGCCTGATAGCACAATCACAAGAGAGGCCACTATCTTCAATTTTTCGGGACTTTCAAGGCCCTTGCAGGACATCCTATGGAGCACAAGTGGAAAGTTAGGCATATTTTAAGTCTCCACAATGGGGCATAATTTAGATGGGGGAGGAGGGCATTGCCATTAATAAAATAAACTTAAAGGTTGGACTAGATGGGAGTTTGCTTTATTCACCTCCATAACAGTTGTTACATAATACAGTACTGTCTTTGTTATTTGTATAATGTTCCGTTCCTCAGTTATATCTCATGTCTTCCAGGAATTTGGGTACGTTGGCTAATTTTGTAAACCAAACAGGTACAGTAATTTTCTTATGTGAAGTGGACGGGATGAAAGGATGTCCGGGGTCTCAAGTTGTCGTATCACCCCAAGTTTGGCTAAAAAGTGCCAACTTCCTTTACTCTACAGAAGGTTTTTTAGAAAACTAAAGTTAATTTATATCCCAGAATCATATCCATCTAAGAAAAACATTAGTGGATTCAGGACCCACAATGTTGGGTTATCGTTATGATACAATGGTATATAGTGTATACATTTCATACATCAGCATTAGCACTTCCACTGTCAACATCATGAACCAGTAATAATTATCTTGTGGTTCACGCTGTTTTGCTTGTTCCTAAAGTTTTGCAAAAAAAACAAAGAAAAAAAATAAAAAACCTACATTTGGACTAAAACTGGAAAACAAAAATTAAAAGAAAGCGTTGAAGCCAAATTTTAGAAGAACTGTCCAGTTATTGATGTTAAAGGGACGGAAATTTTAATTGAAGTGTCGGAACAAACCAAACTTCAGGACCTTCGGCCATCTCTAGTGAGGTGTTGCCTAAGTTAATGGGCTCGTCAACACTACACACTGACAGAAACGAAGAGCTGCATCTCTGTCAGTTTTTGCTATGTAACTATATGTAGGTTTAGTAGCTGCGCTATCCTCCTCTCACACAAAGGCAAAAACAAATATAAATGTATTATGTTCTATTCTATTAATAAACTGATCAGAATCCATAAACACAAGCTTTATTCATGCATTAAAATCCAGGTAAAAACAGGATAAATAATAATGATCGAATAAACCTTTGTGCAAAGATCAGTGTGGCATTCAATGCAATCTAGTTGGTAATTTTTCTTTTCTATTTCCTGTTCCTATTCTCTGTGTGCACTAAACAGTCTAGGATTTAGGAACCAAATAAATAAAATTGCAGTGCGTTCTCCGCAGTACAATGGTATTCCCACCTTTTGATCAGTCTAAAACGGTGCGTTTCGCTGTAGTACAGCTTTTTCTAAGATAAAAGTGTTGGGTATACACTACTAATTGTTAAAATAAAGGCCCTACATTACATATACTGAAGTACTCATGATTATCACCTCAAATGTTGTAATGACCTAAACAAATAATTGAGGGAAATTAAAACTGTACACTTTAAAACACATGTCCATCCCAACAAACTAACATTTAACACCAACTGGGCCCCCTGTGAGATTTAAAAATCCCGTACCCTTACGATCCTGTCTCATGGTTTCCTGTAGTGCGTTGTTCCAAATCCCAGCATGAAGTGTGAGCTGTGTGTGTGTCTCATCTGATGCCTAAAAAAATGGCTTTTTCTGTAGTTTTAGGGTACCCCAGCCCACCCCCAACCACGCATGTTCATATTGTAAAGAAGCCCCCCAAACAGACGACTTACCCAACCTGTCATTACCGTTTCTACTACTCTGCATTGATGCCGCAGCCGCATCTGTATTGGTGACTCTCATTCAATCACAGAGTGGTTGCTTAGATCGGCCTCATTTGCATCCTTTTATAGGACTCTGACCTCCTGTTCCCTCCGGGGAGATTTTGGCATGCGAACGTGAGAGCCCTTCTCCCTCCCCCCTCCCTCCCCTCGCCTTCCTCTCCTCCCTCTGATTTGTCTCCCTCCCTAGTGTTAAATCCTTTTTAATTATGTACGGCTCCTCCCCACAGCCCAACCGCATAACTTTTATTTAACAGAAAAAGTGCCCCGATCTTACTTAACTTCATGCCTCTCTCCTTCGTGGTTGACTCCGGTCAGCCACGATCTGTGATTTGCGTGCCATAAGCCAATCCTGACGCGGCTGACGGATTCCGCCCCACTTGACTTGCATTTTCGCTTCGTGCGGCGAAGGATAGAGGCATGGTACAACAGATGGGGCACTTTCCTGTAACATAAAAGTTATTGCGGGAGGGGCGGGGGAAGGAGAGTAACATTATTTAAAACAGTTTTTACAGGGTGGCATGCCTTTTAAATTTAATAAATAGCATCAAGGGGAAGTTCAGGTGGAAAAAATCCATTGGAAAAATATTTATTTAAAACTCAGCTATCCAGATTACACATACCTAAGGTATTCTACTAATTCCCTGAATTTTTTAAAGGGCAGTCACCCCAAAATGATTTTTTTAATAAGTCCACCTTATACTTACCACCTCCCAAACGCTTGATGTGATTTGAATGAGTTTTCAAAAATTTTCTTCCTTCCTGTTATCCATCTGTGAAATACTTGCGGCCTGCACACCCTTGCATGTGTCATTCATCCCGAAAACACGGACCCTTTGCTGCCTGAATTCCCAGAGGAGCGTACCTGGAGGTTTGTAGTGGTATGGGGTGAGGACTCTTCGATGTTTGGGTCATTTTGTAGTAGCGCGATGCCTGCAACTCGGAAAATGGTTTTTTGTTTTGACGTAAGAGGCGGGAGGCGTTCGGCCGGTCTAACCGTCTACAGACACCTGTGCTCACTTTCTATAACATTTGATTTCACCATCCTCGCAACCGGAAAGCTGTTTTTTTTTTTCTTTTTAATCCTCCTTGATCACCCTATCCCTCCTCGGTTGTAGAGCTTACCAACTCCCACGCAGTACCCTCTCCCCGTACACTGTTTGCTACAGTGGCGCACCTCTGGTCCTTCATCTTGAGAGTTTGATTAATCATCTTCGGGAGATATTCCGACAACCCCAGACGTTCCCACAAGCGGAGACCAGCCCGTGCCGCCCCCCCCCCCGGTACCTTGCATGTAGATTGGTAAATATCTACACACTCCCCGGGACGCGCGCGAGTGCTGCCCCCAGCCTTCCCAGAGAAGGAGCGCAAGCCCCGCGGTTGAGCGTTACACGGCGCCCCCCCAGGGGTTGAGGACCCTATAACCGGATTATTTGGTCTTTACACCAGAAAACTGCGAACTTTTAGCTATTATTTATGCTTCTGGTCCTATTATACGCACTTCCCACTATCATGTAACGTTGTTGACTTATTTGTTTATTGGGGATCATAGTTAACTATAAAGGAATAGTCCTGCGTATTTTGCTAGTATCGTGCTTCCCTCTACATTTTTCATCTTCTTTGTGCCAGACGGAAACGATTTTTCCCAGGCTGCCACTCTTTGGAATGTTCTAACAGTAATTTCTACTGATGTGCTGTTGGATGGGTCAAACCAAAATGCCCTCAGATGCTTTACTTGTCCTCTATCCGTGACATCTCACCCTACAAGGACTGAGACCATAACAGGCACTACGGGGGTCCAACAAACATTGGAGAAATTACGAACAGACACGAGCTTCGTATTCTATTTTCCCGTTGAAAACATATTTATTTTGCTTCCCTCCTTTGCAAGGACAGCACATGATTTTCACTTTACCTTCTTTACCTTTCCATGCCTTTCTGTAATCTTTGTACCGCAGATAACTATGCCTGCGATCAGGGCAATCCTATTTGAGTGACACAGGCTTCCAGCTCTTACCCTAGACAGCTTTGTGGTGGAGAATAGACCCTCCGGTATAAATGGAAAGCAATTTACACTGGACTTGAATCTTGGGCTAATAACATAAATTTGAAATGAAGCCCAAATAGTGTATGTTGAATCAGACCTATGAGCATTGGATAAGTGTCTACTAATTACTTAAGGATGGGTTGTGAGGATGGGCTTGCCTTACGCCCCCCCCAGTGATTTATATACATTTTTGTCTGTATCTGTACATTAGAAGAACGATTAGTACTAAGCATCTTATTGTGATTACAAGCTTTATTTTATCCTCTAGGACATAGTACTTCGTTCCAAGGGGTGTAACATGGCATCTATCTGGGGAAATAGGGTTGTTTTTTAGATTGGTTTTAATTCAACACAATTATTATTATTGATTATCTAGTGCCCCACTAACATAGAAACATTCACATCCAAAGGCTTTCTTTAACAAGACTACCACTGAGCCACCATACTTACTGTCCTATATATTTATAATGTGATTTATGACTTTATAGTATTGTGATTTTAAATAAAGTGTCGATTTTGACATTTAAGTGGATTGTTGCTCCGCTTGTTGGGGTCCGTTAGTGACATCTGTGCTCATAATTGTGTATACACACTCCTACACTTTATGCAACCAATCAGCAGATTCCACACCTATAAATCTTTTACTCACTGTATACTGCTAGTTTTGGTAAGGGATCACTGTGCTTCTAGAGTTCCCATCCTGTGCTTCACACTGCTTCACCGTCCGCCGTCTGATATTTACTGCTGGTGAAGGTGACATTGATGTTATTTTTTGGAAAGGTAGCATAAGGAGGACGCGACATCCTCTGTTCCACATGATCCTTTCAAACTTTCATCACTGTATTACATTTCAGGGTGACTGTTCATCACCCACCAGGGGGCCGAGGATAGTGGAGATGCCTGATTACTGGTTTAATTGAAATCTCCTGTAATTAAAGGTCAATACATTGACACTGGGTAGAAAACAGAAAATATTCAGCAATTTATTTGTTTTATTGAGTTCCCAACAGGAACAATAGGGTTAATTCCCAGTCCTGCTGTCTTATATTGGGAAACTGTTTATTACATTATTGCAAACTTCTATTGGCTATAACCTGGCCACACCACATTCCAATGTTTCCCTATACTTATAGGGAACTTGTCCAGTGGCCATTGGACGCTTTTGTTTTCCTTACAAAATTATATACTATCTACTAGTATATACCAAAACCTGCGGCCTATCTGATTTTTTTGTGGACCTGTGTTTTTGGCAGGGGCATGTGTTCTGGGCAGGGGCTGGTGCTGATCGACGGCAATACAGGTGTGTACCAGTGTATAAGGCTTAAAAACATCCCTGGCACACCAGTGTGGAGTGCTGTCATCAGTACCAAGTGAGGATGATGTCATTAGTCCCTGATAGAGTGATGTCATCATACCCGCATCTGATTTTGGATCTTTTACATATGAACAAAGCCTGTAGATGTTAATTGGCTTCAGCTACATTTAACACAGGTAAAGGAAGGTTAATCTATAAATGAAAAGCAGTACAAGCCTGCTTAACCTTTTCAAGCAATATATTTCTCAGAATGTTGCACCTAGAGATGTGATCCTGCTCGCTTCGGAGTAGGCGACTGAAGGCTTTTTATTAACAGTTAGTAGACCACACATTCCCCTTTAACTGGAACATGCTCATTAAAGATAAACAAACACACTGGGTTATTTAACTTCAGTCTCATGAAACTGAATAATTGAAATCTTGGAGGTGAAAATACATGCATTACCATTTATTGTTAAGCCATAGCCTTATAAAAGTGGTATACATTATATTGGAACACAGAACACAACACGGGGATTGCATATCAATACCCAAAACCTTTTTTACCAATCCTTTTACAGGAACGTGCCAAGATAGCCCAAGTTAGAAAACAATATTCTCAGTTCATCTGTGCTATGTAAAGTGGAAGCTGTATCTTGAATGGCGTTTAATGGTGGCAATAGGTCAAGGCAGCAAAAATGCCAATTTCAGTGTTTTTTTTATTAGTAATAAAATGGACTTTGTATGTACTTACTTTTCTAATATAAGCCACCTAGGGCCAATCATTACTTATATACGTCATGCTTTCCAACAATACTGTTTTGGGGACGAATGTGACATATGGACTAAAGAATGTTGAATAGACAAATAGAATAGACAGAATAGAAAGACAGAATAGACAGTGTATAAATGCGAAAGTGCAAATGACACAATATGGGAGAACCCACCTGTCTAAAAAAAAAAAAAATCATCCATTTACAGACTGTATGTCCATCAATATCAGGAAGTCTATCATTAAAAGCAGGTCGACCTTGTGTGAAGTCCGTAAATCTTTCACTAGTAGTAAGTAGTGAATTACTTAGGGGAGGTGATACAATTTGGCTCACTGGCAGATCCCTCCTGCCTTTCCATTCCCCTGTATAAAGCACACTGACAAAGTCCTAACTCAATGAGAGGAGGTGGATAAGTGAGGGCTTTCCTTGAAATATTTACTGAATGTCACAGATGATCATCTGTGGATAGATTTTTATAAACAATAGAGCTAAAGGATTAGCCCTGTAAAATCAAGTTTAACTGTAATTGGAAGCGCAGCTTAAAGTGAGAACTTGGTCCCAAAACAAGTTGGTCTAGTAGAAGGCAAGATATTACCTGTAAAACGAGTCCTAACCACCTCTCTAGCATCACCGTTCTCATTCTATCATCAAAGAAGTAACCAATAGTTAAGGGGCTGATGGCTCCACAGTCCTGCCAAATCCCAGGATCCCAACCACTGGTCCGACAGTCTCTAAGGGCAAGCATGCTCAGTATTACTAAGAGGCAGCATTGGACTAGAATTTCCCTCATGCAATTCACATGATTTGCATGAACAGCTGTGTCCATTCCATTTATAGCAAAACTGCACCAGCAGTAAGATAGTTCAGATTGGATATCTAAAGATTAAACTATTGTTTCAGTATAGATTTCCTTTTATACCTGTTACCTAAAGAGATGTACAGAAAGCTGCTTGCAATAAAACGTTTGATTTTTTTTTTGCTGCATTTGAAAGGTCTTTTGTACTGTATGTGCGTCCTGCCACGGGAAATGGCCGGCAACGAAAGAGTTACTATGTTACATAACATAGTACTCTTCTTTGCCGCATTCCCAGTGCATTATCCAATCACTCATTTTTCGGGGCACTATAGGCAATAATTGTTTAGGGTATATATATTTAGTTATCAGAATCACTCATAATGGGGGACACTTATAATTAAAGTAAGTAAACAGGGCTGCCTGATGTATTTATACTGCAGTGATTCTGACAGCCTTGACGCATGATTTCATGTACAACCCTAACTTCCCTATGCTGTTTGAGAGTGCTTGTCAGGGAATGGTGGAACTAGTAGTGCCACTGCTCTTTAGTTAGGCTTGCTCACAATTTTGCAGACATTTGCTTAAAGTAAAGCAAACTAAGGTTCTGCAACAAAAATCAATTTTAATCATTTATATCACCATGTATGTGCTGGTTATGGACTGCTACATACAACCATGACCCAGAACAATAAACCTGGAGCAAAAGATTATTCATTGCGGTAGTCAACTAAATTACCAGCCACTTACTTGCCCTCTCTAAATACAAAGGCCAGACCTGCTAGTTTAACTGGCTGTTACAAACTGAGCTCTCTGAGGGTTCATGAGTTTTAAGTGTCTCATAAACACACCCTCAAAATCTGATTGGTCCAAAAACAAATCTTAAATCTGATTGGCTCTTGTATTTTGACGCAATCATTGTTGGGGGTGTGCCAGGAGACAGTATAAAACAGCCAGAGGCCTTCAGCAATCCTAGTTTCTGTTTTCGTAGTCAGAGCTGCTAGTTTGTTCTGCAACATATCAACTATCCAGATGTCTGGTGTAACGAGCTTTCTACATGCAATTAAGTTTTTTGGTGGCCCTGGTAGTTGCAGTGTGGCTGCTCTCTTTTTTGCCCATCTCATAAATGATTGTTGGGTGCGCTGACTGAACCCTTCCTACTATAGAGGATTCGGGGGATTGGTTCTCTATGTTAGCCCTGTTGTCATGGTAACGCTTGACAGTGCCGATACTTGATTCCTAACAATTCAAAAAGAGATCGCAAAAAACGAGCCTTTGAGCAATAGAGCAGGGGTACGATCACCCATAAATATTGGCTGCCACTCAGTCTCTGCATCACTCCTGAGGGTCTTCATAAATGCAGTGAGACTGACAGTTGAGAACCATAATGTACATAGTAAGTAGATGTCTCTGGGAAGGTTACCCAGGGCAATTATAAGTATGAGGTATCACTACATTAATTATAGGGAAACTGTGATCTAGAGAGAGGAAGTCGTATTGCGGGGGGGGGGATATACATTTATGTCCAATTAGAGGGAGGGGATCTCTGATAAAGATTACAACATTATATATACAACATTTTATTCAAGTATTAAATAAACAGTGATTGATTACAACAGGAAACTCATATTGTGAATAGAGGATCTAAAGAGAAACTCTCTAACAATAAATATATATATGTTGGGAGATTCCAAAATGAAAGCAAATGAGTGAAGTATAAAGGTAAGGAAGTAGCTTAATATTGATGTATATAAAGATTCCAAACAGATGCCCCTACTTAAAGAATTAGGTTGATTCAATGTAAAGTGCTTCCACCGGTTCGCATCAGGACCAGAAGATATGATAATGTAAGTATACCCCACGGCCTCGAGGTTTAAGCCAGTTTGGATCACTTGCCTTGAGCTTCATTGTTAGAGATGTTTGTACATTCAAGTGAGTGTAATGTAAACCACTCTGACTAAGTAAATCTGCCACTGGCTGAAAACACACTGTTGAGTCTTCTACCACAATCCAATGAAGAGAAGGAACTAAAAGCAAGGTCTGGGAGAGACGTGTAAGTTCTGCCCGCTGGTGAGGTACTGGAATTCACAAAGTAGAATAGAAAAAGGTTTCTGAGCTTCAGACGCATGTTT
>JAACNH010002155.1:0-45461 GCA_019447015.1 Hymenochirus boettgeri
TATCTATATAGTATGTATACAAGTATGTACAGTATGTATGCAATACAGAATGTATAGAAAGTATACAATACCGTATTTACAGTATCTATTATAATTACGGATTTATATAGCGCCAACATCTTCAGTGACACTTTACAATTACATTGACACATTCACGTCTGGACCTGCCCTGAAAGGCTTACAATCTAAGCACTTTTATCCAAAATTAAAAAGGGTCCCTGGGGACAGAAAGCCACAGGGCCCTTTATCTTCTAGTGCTCCTGTCCAGGCACCACAATGTAATAACTTATCTGGAATAAAGACAGAGAAGCTCATAAGTTCCAGATATATTACTAAGCACTTTTATTTTACACATGCACAGGCAGTCACGGGGGGACATACAAACCCATTGCACATGTGTCCAAGGGGGGATTCGAACCCAGGACTTCAGCGCTGCAAGGTATCAATGCTGTAATAATGTGCACCTTTTCAATATGTTAATAAATGATTTCTTAAGTCGCTTGAGACCTTAGCATGATTCCGGGTTGCACGGCTCCTCGATGTTCTGCTAACCACTAAGCCACTGTGCTGTCCCCCAATGAATCAACATGTATCATTTATCATACATAAAGGAATGATAACCTTTCCAGTTCCAATTCATTGTGTGAGAGCCTATAAAGGACAGAGTGACGATTTGTACGAATGACAGATGGTAATTCATCCTCTAGTTTTTTCAGTTGCCGGGTAGACGAATGAAATTCCAGCTGGTGGAAGCTCCATTGTGATTAATATTTCTTTTCCACATTTACACAAGTAATGTTAAATGCATTGATAGGACATTGGGTTCTTACTTTGTGTTCATGAAGAATGTGATGCCCCTTTATGTGTTCACCCCGATCCTCACTTTGGTTTCTTGTTGATGTTTGATATCTGTCAGGATGGGAACCCACCAGAAATACCACAAGGTTTGTAAAGGGAGAGTCTGTAAATAAATAGAGTACATGTAAGTAGCCCTTACGCTGAGATGTGCATGTTGCTGGATGACTGGAATCAATTACTTGGTTTGTTCAGACTCTGTTTTGAGACATGACTTTTTGAGACATCAAGCATGCTCAGTAATCACTACGAATCAGCACAAGTGGATCGGGATCAAATCTGCTCCCCATTATGCCCATAGCTGTTAAGCGTAGGCTAGGAGGAGCCATACACTTGGTCCCTTCAGCCGGTAGCGTCAGGAAACCACCCTACTGCCCGCCCTTTCCGCTCCCAGATGCCACCAGGAGCGTCCAGGGGGGGGCTCACATGGAAAGCCTGAAGGTCCTAAAAGGACCAAGGAAATTCCCGCCACAATACGTGAACAAAAACAAACGAAAAAAAAGAATGGTTGTAGATCTCAATGCCGCATCTCACCAATCAGGGTTGGCCAGACGCCAATTTTGACAAATTGCCTGACTGTGGCACCAAATTAAAAGTCCCAGTCAGAGGCTAAATCCCACACTACAGGCAGCTGGCAGAGCCTGTCTGCCGGAATGCCAACTCCCTGCATTACAGTAAGTTAAGTTCCATGCTGCTGCTGATTCGTGTGATTACTGAGCATGCTGAGTCTCAAAAGTCAAGTCGAGTAGGAAAGCAGGAGTGGGGGGGGGAAATATTGAACAAAGCAAGAATTGATTTTACAGAAGTCACGCAAACATGGCACATGCTAGCGTAAGGGCTACTTACATGTACTCTATTTATTTAACAGACTCCCTTAGAAACATTGGGTTTTCTGGGGGTTCCCATCCTGACAGATATCAAACATCAAAAGAAACCAAAGTGAGGACTCGGGGTAAACACATTAAAGGGGCATCACATTCTTCATGAAACACAAAGTAAGAACCCCAATGTCCTATCAATGCATTAAATTACTTGTGTAAATGTGGAAAAAGAAATATTATCACAATGGAGCTTACCCAGCTGGGATTTGCATTAGTCTACCGGCAAACTGAAAAAAACTAGAGGAGGAATTACCATGTTCATTCGTACAAATAGGCACCTCTGTCCTGTATAGGCTCACCAAGAATTGGAACTGGCAAAGGTTATATTCCTTTTATGTAGGATACAAGATACATTGTGTGAGTCATTGGGGCAGCACAGGGCTTAGGTGGTTTAGCAGAAATCCGAGGAGCCGTTGCAACCCGTGATATCATGCTAAGAGGTCTCAAGCGACTTAAGAAAATCATGATTAACATATTGAAAAGGTGCACATTATAAGCATTAGAACCTTTGCAGCGATGAAGTCATGGGTTCGAATCCCCTTGGACACATGTGAATGGGTTGTTTGTCCCCCGTTGAACTGCCGTTCGTGCATGTGTAAATAAAAGTGCGTAGAATATATCTGGAAACTTATGAGTTCTCTGTCTTTAATCCAGATAAGTATTACATTGTTGGTGCTGGACAGAGCACGAGCAGATAAAGGGCCCTGTGCTTTCTGTCCCAGGGCATCCTTTTTATTTGGGATAAAAGTGCTTAGTGTAAGCCCTTTCAGGGAGGTCCAGATGTGAATGGTCAAGTAATTGTAAAGTGTCAATGAAGATGTGGGAGCATATATAAATCGTAATAGAATAGTACTGTAAATTACGTGTATTGTATACTTTCTATACATTCTGTATGCATACATACTGTACATACTTGTATACATACTATATAATACTGATCATATTGTATTGTAACATACTGTACATACTTGTAAATACTATATACATACTGCACATATTGATTGGAGACTACTGTAATACTTGTATACATACTATATAGATACTGCCACATATTGTATTGCATACATACTGTAATACTGTATACATACATATACATACGCAATATGTATTGCATACGATACTGTACATCTTGATACATACTATATCCATACTGACACATAGGTATTGCAACAACGGACATACTTGTATACAACTATATACATAGCAATAGTGTATGCAAATACTGTACCATATTGTAACATACTATTACATACTGACGATATTGTATTGCATACATACTGTACATACTTGGAGTAACATACGTATATAGGACGGCACTATTGTATTGCATACATACAGTACATTACTGGTATACAACTATATAGATGACTGCACATATGTATTGCATACCATACTGTACATACTTGTATACATGATTATATAAGATACTGCACATCTTGAGTATTGCATACATACTGTACAGTACTTGATACATAGATTAAGATATGCACTACTTGGATGGCTTACATACTTGTACCTTACTTGTATACATACGATTACATACTGCACATATTGTTTGTTATACATACTGTACATAACGGTTATACATACATATAGATATGCACATAGTGGATTGTGATTACATACGGTACATATTGTGACATACTATATAGAGACTGCACATATGTATGCAGCATACTGTACATACTTGTATACATATCTATAGATACTGACATTTGTATGTATACTAATGCTACATACTGTATACATACGATATAGTACTGCACAATGTATTGCTACATACTGTACATACTGATACATACTATTAAATACTGCACATATTGATTGTATACATTGTACAGACTTGTACATTACTATATAGGATATGCAATATTGTTATGCTACATAGTGTACATACTGTTAATACATACTAATAGATACTCACATATGTATTGAATACATACTTACATACTTGTATACAGACGATTATAATACTGCACCTATGGATGTATACATACTGTACATACTGTAACATACTATATAGATACGTCAAATATTGGTATGAACTACTGTACATTACTCTATTGTTCTACATTTACTATATAGATACTGCACAATTTATGGTAACATACTGTACACACTCTATGAATACATACTGCTACATAACTTGTATGACATATATAGAGTATGCACATATTGTCTTGCTATACATACTGTACATACTGTATAATAATATATACATACGGACAATGGTATTGCATACATATCTGTACATAAGTTCTTGTATAATACTATATAGATACTGCACATATTGTAGTGGATACAACTGTACATACTTGTATACATACTATATAGATACTGCACATATGTATGCATACATACTGTAAAACGTGTATACCTACTAATTAGATACTGCACATATTGTAATGTATACATTACGGTACATACTTGTATAATACATATAGATACTGCACATATGTATTGCATACCTACTGTGACATACTGTTATAATACTATATAGATACTGCACTATGCTTGTACATTTACTGTACATAGGTATTACGACATATAGATACTGAACCATATTGTATGGCATACATACTGTTACATCTGTATACAACTATATACATACGCACATATGTATGTATACTTACTGTACATACTTGTATACATACTATATAGATAATGACGACCATATTGTATTGTATACAACGTACATACTGTAGAATTACTATATAGATACTGGCACATATTGTATTGCAGACATTACGTAACTACTTGTATCCATAAGATATAGATACTGCAACCTATTGTTATTGGTATACTACGTACATACTTGTATAACATACTATAGAGATACTGCACATCTTGTATTTGCATTACATATGGACATACTTGTATACTATATAACATATGAACACATCTTGTATTTTAACTACGTGTACATTACTGTATTACTACTATATAGATACTGCACAGATGTATTGCAACATGACTGTAATACTTGATACATACTATAAAGATACTGCAATATTGTATTGCAGACATTATGTACATACTTGTATACATACTATACCATACTGCCATATTGTATTGTATACATACTGTACATACTTGTATACATACTATTATAGATTAGCACATATTGTATGTGCATACATTACGTACACTTACTCTATGTATACTACTATATAGAGACGCACATATTGATGGTAACATACTGTACACACTCTATTGTATACATAATGTACATACTTGTTATACATACTATATAGTACTGCCATATTGTATGGCATACATTACTGTACATACTTGTATACATACTATATTAGATACATGCACATCTGTGTATTGCATACAACTGTACATTACTGGTATACATACTATTACATTTTACTGCAATAGTTGTATTGGCATACAGACTGTACATACTTGTAGACATACTATATACACTGCAATATTGTATTGCATACATAGGACATTACTTGTAGACATACTATATAATTACTGCAAATTGTATTGCATACATACTGTACATACTCTAGTGTATACTATACTATATAGATACTGCAATCATGGTATGGTATACATACTGTACACACTCTATTGTATACATACTGTACATAACTGTATACATACTTATAGATACTGACATATTGTATTGCATACATACTGTACATACTAGTATACATACTATATACATTACTGCACATATGGATTGTAGACATTATGTACATATGATACATACTAGATAGATATGCAAGATTGTATTGCTTACATAATGTACAGACTTGTAACATACCTAGAGATTAAGTGCACATATGGTATTAGAATACATAATGTACCATACTTGTATAACATAATACGAACATATGTATTTATACAAAAACGGTAACTACTTGTATACTAATATATAGGATACTGCACATATTGTATTGCAACATACTGTACATACTTGTTATACAATAGATAGTATGACTGACATATTGTATTGCATAACATACTGTACATACTTGTATACATACTAGATAGTACTGGCACAGATTGTATTGCATACCCATATTTACATACTCTATTGTATACATTTACTATTTATAGATACGCACATATGTATGGTATACATACGTACACACTATATTGTATACATGACTGTACATACTGTATACATACTCTATAGATACTGCAATATGTATTGCATTAACATACTGTACATACGTGTATACTACTATATAGATACTGCACATATGGTATTAGCATGACAGACGAAAACTTGGTATAATACTATATACATACTGCACATTATGTATTGCATCATACTTGTACATACTTGTAAACTTACTAATACCATTACTGCACATATTGTATTGCATACATACTGTAACATACTTGTTACATACTATTAGATACTGCAATATTATTGCATACATACTGTACAACTCTAGGTATAAACTATATAGATATGCACATTATTGTATGGTATACATACTGTACACACACTCTATTGTATACATTAATGTTACATACTTTAGACAGTACTATTATAGATAGCACCTATGGTATGCATACAGTACTGTACATACTTGTATACATACTAAAGGGGGGGGGGGATACTGCCACATATTGTATTGCATACATACGTACATACTTGTATAAACTATAACTACTGCACTATTGTATTGCCACGTTATGTACAGACTTGTTACAGATAATACATACTGCAAATATGTATTGATACGACTTAACATACTTGTATACCACGATATAGATACTGCAAATTGTATTTGCATACATACTGTACATTACGTGTATACATACTAAAGATAATGCACAATATGTAGGCATAATACTTCATACTTGTATACTTACGATATACATTACTGCCACATATTGTATTGCATACATACTGTACAGACTTGTATAAATAACTATATAGATACTGCACATATTGTATGTATACATTACTGTACATACTTGTATACATACTATAAGATACTGCACATATTGTATTGCATACAAATGTACCTACTGTATACATACTATATGATATGCACATTCTGTCTTGTATACATTACTGTACACACTTGTATAATACTTTATAGATAATGCACAATGTATTGCATACATACTCGTACTTACTTTTATAGAAGTACTATATAGATACTGCACTATTGTATTGTATACATATGTACAAATTGGATAATTACTATTAGATACTGCACTATTGTATGCATAAATACTGAAGACTTGTATACTTACAATACATACTGCACATATTGTATGTATCATTACGTAGCATATGTAAATACTATATAGATACGGACACATATGTATGCAACATGACTGTACATATGATACATACTATATAGATCATGCACAATTGTATTGCATTAACCTAGTACATACTCTGTATACCTTACTAATACATACTGCAATATTGTATGTTATACATGACTGACATACCTAGTGTTATACATACTGTACATACTATATGTATACATTACTGCCACATATTGTATTGTATACAAACGTGCATACGGGAATGACATAGTGTAATCTGTATTGTATATGCACTGAGCAAACTATTGTATACATTATGTACATACTTATGTCGAACAACTGTACATACGGACTTTATACATCCCCTGCACATAGTTCTATGTAGAAATACTTACACACTCTATTGGATACATTACTGTACATCCTTCTTGCGATATAATGTACATACTCTCTGTATTCTTAACATACATACTGTATTGTAACCATTGACTGTACATAGTCTATTGGTATACAATGTAATAGGCTATTGTAACTACTGTACATAGTCTATGTATACATACTGTAATACGGTACTATATACAGAATGTACATACGGTACTGTATACATATGTACATACTGTATGTATACATACTGTACATATTGTATTGTATACATATGTACATACTCTATGTATACATAATGTTACATACTATGTTTGTGACATTACTGCCACATATGTATGGTACTACAGACTGTACATACTCATTGTATACATACTGTACCATACATGTGTATTACATACTGCACAATATTGATTGTATAAAAACAGTGCATTACGGTATATACATAGTGAAATACTGTATTGTATATGGCATCTGAGCAAACTATTGGAGACATACTGTAATATGTATGTATACATACTGTACATACGGTACGTTATACATAACTGACATAGTCTATTGTATACATACGTACACCTCATTGATACATTACTGTACCATACTATATATGTATATATACTGTACAACTCTATTGTATTTCATACCTAGACATATGTTTGTATACATCCGGACAGGATATATTGTATAAATACTGTACATAGTCTATTGTATACATAATGTACATGGAGTCTATTGTATACATACTGTACATACGGTACTATATAATTTACCCATGTAATCGTACTGATACAGAATGTACATTTACTGTATGTATACATACTGTTACATACTCTATTGTATAATACTGTATATACCTATTGTATACATTACGGTACTGTATAAATAGTGTTACATACGGTACTGTATAAATTCTGTAATAGTCTCTTATATACATACTGTACTCTCTATTTGTATACATAATGTAACATATCTATGTATACAAACTGCATACGGTATATACATAGTTGAAATACGTATTGTAATAACTGCACAAAATGTATTGTATGCATAGGAACATACGCTCTTGTATACAACTGTACACGCTTACTCCTCTATAACCTTATCCAGGGAGATACAAACTAGCATTGGTTAACCACCATCTAAGTGCTAACACAGCTTTACTTCCCCTTACCGTTATCACAGGGAGATACAAATAGCTGATTGGTCTAACCACCAGCTATGGTGAAAACAGCTTACTCCTCTACCAGTATCAAAGGGAGATACACACTAGTTTACTGGTCTTAATAACCATCTAATGTGTGTACACAGCTACTACCCTCTACCGTTAGCACAGGAGATACAAAACTAGCGATTGGTTCTAACAACCTCTAATGTGTGTAACAGCCTCTTACCTATATACCGTTATACATGGGAGAACAAACTAGCTGATTGGTTAATAAACCATTAATGTGTGTACAAGCCTTATCTCCTCTCTACGTTATCACAGGGCGAGCTACAAACTATCTATTGGTCTAATAACCATCTAATGTGCTGGACACAGCCGTACTCCCTCTACCGTTATACACAGGGAGATACAAACTAGCTTATTGGTCTTAAATAACAATCTAATTGTGTGTTACACAGCCTTACTCCTCTATGACCGTTACACAGGGAGATACAAACAGCTTATGGTCTAATAACCATCTAATGTGTGGACACAGCCGTACTTCATTCTACCGTATCACAGTGAGATTTTACATACACTAGCTATTGGTCTAATAAACCATCAATGGTGGACCACAGCCTTACTCCGCGATACGTTATCACAGGAGAACAAACTAGCTTATTGGTCTAAACATCTAATGTGTGTCCACAGGCCTTACTCCTCGATACCGTTATCACAGGGCGATACAAACGTAGTTATTGGCATAATAATAACCATCTAATGTGTGTACACAGCCTCTCCTCATACCGTCTCACAGGGAGATTCCAACTAGGCTTATGTATAATAACCATCTAATGTGGTACACAGCCTGTACTCCTCTATACCGTTATCACAGGAGATAAAACTAGCTTATGGGTCTCCATAACCATGATGTGTATACAAAGCCTTACTCTAGATCCGTTATCACAGGGAGATACAAACTAGCTTATTGGTCAATAACCATTAAGGGGTGTGACCACAGCCTTCTCCTCTATACCGATCACGGGAGTACAAACGAGCTATGGTCAATAACCATCTAATTTGTGTACACAGCTTCTCCTATCTATACGTTATCACAGGGAGATACAAACTAGCTTATGGTCTAATAACCATCTAATGTGTTGTACACAGCCTTACTCCTTCCTATTACCGTGTAGTCACAGGGAGATACAACTAGCTTATTGGTTAATAAACCATCTAATGTGTGTACACTGCATTACTCCTCTATCCGTTACACAGGAGTACAAATAGCTATGTCTAATAACATCTAGGTGTACACAGCCGTTACTCCTCTCTACCGTTATACAGGGAGATTACAAAAGCTTATTGGTCTAATAACCCTCTAAATGTGTGTACACAGCTTACTCCTCTATACGTATCACGGGAGATACAACTAGCTGATTGGTCTAAGAACAATTAAGTGTGTACACAGCCTTACTCCCTATAACGTATCACAGGGAGATACAAACAGCGTATTGGTTAATACCATCTCGTGGTGTACACGCTCTTAATCATCTATACCGTGTATCACAGGGAGATACAAACTAGCTTATGGTCTATAACCATCTAATGTGTGTACACAGGCCTTCTCCTCTATTACCGTATCACAGGGAGATACAAACTAGCTTATTGGTCTCATAACCATCTAATGTGTGACACAGCCTATTACTCCTCTAACCGTTATCACAGGGAGAGATACAAACTAGCGTATTGGTCTAATAACCATCTAATGTTGTACAAGCCTTACTCCTCTATACCGTTTACACGGGCGATACAAACTTAGCTATTGGTCTAAATAACCATCTAATGTGTGTTACACAGTACTGCCTCTCTACAGTTATCACAGGAGATCAAACTAGCTATTGGTCTATAAAATCTAATGTTGACACGCCTTACTCCTCCTATACGTTATCACAGGGAGATACAAGCTAGCTTATTGGTCTAATAACCATTCTAATGGTGGTACACAGCCTTACTCCGCTATTACCGTTATCAAGGGAGATACAAACTAGCTATTGGTCTAATAAAAATCTAATGTGTGTACACAGCCGTACTCCTCGATACCGTATCACAGGGAGATACAAACTAGCTTTAGTGGTCAATAACCATCTAAGGTGGTATCACAGCCTTACTCCTCGGATACAGTTATCACAGGGGAGATACAAACTAGCTTATGGCTACTACCATCTAATGTGCGGTACAACAGCCTTACTCCTCTATACCGTTTATCACAGGGAGATACAAACTAGTTATTGGTTAAGAACCATCTAATGTGTGTACACAGCCTTACTCCCTCACCGTTTATCACAGGAGATACAAACTATCTATGGTTCTAATACACCATCTAATGTGTGTACACACCTTAACTCCTCTATACGGTTCTATCACAGGGAGAAACAAACAGCTATTGGTCTAATAACCATCTAATGGGTGTACACAGCCTTACTCCTCTCTACCGTTATCACAAGGGAGGATACAAAATAGCTATTGGTATAATAACCATCTAATGTGGGTTACAAAGCCTTACTCGCTATACCGTTTTACACAGGGAGATTACAAAGAATACAAAATGAGCTATGGTCAATAACATCTAATGTGTGTACACAGCCTTAATCCTATATACCAGTTATCACAGGGAGAAAAACTAGATTGGTCTAAAACACAGCTAATGTGTGTACTACAGCCTTACTCCCCTCTACCGGTTATCACCGGGAGATAGATACAACTAACTTATTGGTCTAACAACAAATCTAATGTGTGTACACCGCTACTCTATCTACCGTTATCACCAGGGATACAAAAGCTGATTGGTCTATAACCAGCTAATGTGTTGTACACAGCCTTACTCCCCTCTACCGTTATAACAGGAGATCACATAGCTTATTCGGTAATACATCAATGTGTGGGACACAGACTTACTCCTCTATACCGTTATAACAGGGAGGATACAAAACTAGCGTATTGTCTAAATAACACTAATGTGGGACAACAGCCTTACTCCCCTCTACCGTATCACAGGGAGTACAAACTAGCTTATTGGTTAATAAAATCTAATGTGTGGACACAGCTACTCCTCTATACAGTTATCACAGCGGAGATCACAAACGAGCGTATTGGTCTACTAACAATCTAAGTGTGGACACAGCTACTCTCTCTACCGTTATACAGGATGATACAAACTAGCGTATTGGTCTAATAACCATCGAATGTGTGTACACAAGCCTTACTCCTCTGATACGTTCATCATAGGGAGATACAAAACTAGCATTGTCTAATAACCAGTAAGTGTGTACACAGCCTTACTCCGCTCACAGTTATCACAGGAGATACAAACTAGCTATTGGTCTAATAAACCATCTAATGTGTGTACACAGCCTTACTACCTCTACCTATCACAGGAGATACAAACTAGCTTATTGGCGAACAACCATCAATGTGTTACACAGCCTTACTCCCTCTCCAGTTATCACAGGGAGATACAACTAGCTAGGGTCTAACAACATCTATGTGTGACACAGCTTACTCCCCTCTACCGGTGATCACAGGGAGGATTACAACAACTAGCTTATTGGTCTAATAAAACCATCTAATGGGTTCACAGCCTTACTCTGCTATACCGTTATCACAGGGAGATACAAACTAGTTATTGTCCGTAAGCACCATCTAAGGTGTGTGACCACAGCCTTACTCCCTCTACCGTTAATCACAGGGAGATTACAAACTGTTGATTGTCTAATAACCATTAATTGTGGACACAGCCGTAATCCTAGATACCGTTATACAGGGGAGATTACAAACTAGCTATTGGTCTAATAACCATCTAAGGGGACAAAGCCTTACCCTCTTACCGTATCACAGGGAGATACAAAAACTAGCTTATGGTCTACTTAACATCTAATGTGTGTACACAGCCTTCTCCTCTCTACCGTATCCAACAGGGAGATACAACTAGCTTATTGTCTAATAACCCATTCTAAGGTGTGTACACAGCCTTACTTCTCTTACAGTTATCCACAGGGAGATACAACTAGCTTATTGGTTCTAATAACCATCTAATGTGTGTTACACAGCCGACTCCCTTACCGTTGATCACAGGGAGATACAAAATAGCTATTGGTTAATAACCATCTAAGTGTGTACACAGCATCCCCTCTACCGTATCCAGGGAAGATACAAAACTGCTTAGTGGTCTAATAACCCTCTAAGTGTGGTGTACAACGCCTACTCCTCCATACCGTTTATATTCACAGGAGATACAAACTAGCTTATTGGTCTAAAACCCAGCTAATTTGTCTAACAGCCTTACTCCCATACCGTTATCACAGGGAGATAAAACTAGCTTATTGGTCTAACAACCATCTAAGTGGTGTAACAGCCCTACTCCTCTACCGTAACAGGGAGATACAAATAGCTTATGAGTTAACAACCATCTAAGTGTGTACACAGCCTTTTATCTATTACGTTCTACCGGGAGATGACAAAAAAAAAAAACTCGCTTATTGTCTAATAACATCTAATGTGTGTACACAGCGCTTACTCCTCTCTACCGGTATCACAGGGGAGATAACTAGCTTATTGTCAAAACCATCTAAATGTTGTGTACACAGCCTCCTTTACCTCTCTACCGTTATCACAGGAGAGACAAAATAGGTTATTGGTCTAAATAAAACCATCTAGGTGTGTACACAGCCGTTACTCCTCCTACCCGTTACACAGGAGATACAAACTAGGTATTGCGTAAAACGCATCAAGGTGTGTAACCGCCGCCTTACTCCCTCACCGTTTATCACAGGGAGATACAAACTAGCTTATTAGGTTCTAATAACCATCAATGGGTACACAGCCTTAATCCTCTATACGTTTATCACAGGGAGATACAAACTAGCTTATTGGTCTAATAACCATTAATGTGTTTTGTACACAGCCTACTCCTCTCTACCGTTATCCAGGAGATACAACTAGGTATGAGTCAAATAACCATTAAGTGGTACACAGCCTTACTCCTCTAGTACCGTGTATCAAGGGAGATACACCAAACTGGTTATTGGTCTAATAACCATCGAATGTGTGACAAAGCTTAATCCTTCTCTCTACGTTATCACAGGGTGATACAAACTAGTTATTGGTCTAATAAACCAGCTAAGTGTGTACACAGCCTTACTCCCCTCTACCCGTTATCACAGGGAGATACAACTAGCTTGCTTGGTCTAATAACCATCTAATGTGGTACACAGCCTTACTCCCCTCTACCGTGATCACAGGGAGATACAATAGCTTATTGGTCTAATAACATTTTATGTGTGTATCACAGCCTTGATCCGCTCTACCGTCTATCACAGGGAGATACAAAACTAGGTTATGGTTAATAACCATCTAAATGTGGTACACAGCCTTACTCCCCTCTACCGTTATCACAGGAGATACAAACTAGCCTAGTGGTCTTAATAACATCTAAGTGTTACACATGCTTACTCCTCTCTACCGTTTCACAGGGAGATACAAACTGCTATTGGGTTAAGAACCATCTAATGTGTGGACACAGACCTTTACTCACTCCTCCGTTATCAACAGGGAGATACAAACAGCTTATTGGTCAAAACCACTAATGGTGTACACAGCTTACTCCCCGCTACTGTTTCACGGGAGATACAAAATAGCGTATTGGTCAATAACCGCATCTAAGGTGGTACACAGCCCTTACTCCTATATCGTTATCACAGGGGAGATACAAACTAGCTATTGGTCTAATAACCATCTAATGTGTGTACACAAGCCTTACTCCATATACCGTTCATCACAGGGGAGCTCACAACTGCTTATGTCTCACAACATTCTAAGCGAGTACACCAAGCCTGAATCCTATCTACCGTTACAGCTAGGGAGATACAAACTAGCTTATTGTCTAATAACCATCTAATGGGTGACCTACAGCCTCCACTCTCTCTACCGTTACATATGAGAGATACAAATAGCTTATTGGGTAATACAATCTAATGTGTGTACACAGCCCTACTTCCTCTCTACCGTGATCACAGGGAGATTAACCAAACTAGTTATTGGTTCTAATAAACCATCTAATGTGTGGACACAGCTACTCCCTCGACCTTATCACGGGATTACAAACCTAGCTTATTGGTCTAAAACCATTCTACGGTGTGTGACAACCAGCCTAATCCTATATATCCGTATCACAGGGAGATTACAAACTAGCAGTGGTCTAATAAACCCAACACTCTCATGTGTGACACAGCCTTCTCCTCTCCCGTTCGCACCGGGAGGGACACAAACTCGCTATGGTCTAACCCCCCATCTAGGGTACACAGGCCACTACTCCCTATACCGTTATCTACAGGGAGATACCACTAGCTGATTGGGTCTAAAACCATCTTAATGTGTGTACACCAGCCTTACTCCACTCTTACCGGATCACGGGAGATACAAACTAGCTTATGGTCTAATAAAAAAAAAACATCTAATGCTGTGTTAACCAGCCTGTCCTCCTATATACCGTATCACAGGGAGATACAAACTACGCCCTTATTGGTCTAACAACCATCTAATGCGTATGTTGTACACAGCCTACTCCTCTCTACGTTATCACAGGGACGATACAAAATGTTAGGGTCAACCACACTAATGATGTACCCAGCCTTACACCTCTTCTACCGGTTACACAGGAGATACAAACTAGCTCATTGGTTATAACCATTAATGTGTGTCACAGGCTTACTCCTTCTACGTTATAACAGGGAGATACAACTAGCTATTGGTCTAACCACATCAATGCGTGTCCACAGCCTTACTCCTCTCTACCGGTTATCACAGGGAAGAAGATACAAAAGAGCTTATTGTCGAATAAACATCTAATGTGTGTACAAAGCCTGACTCATATCTACCGTTATCACAGGGAGATACAAAACCGAGCTTATTGGTCTAAGAAACCATCTAATGTGTGTACACAGGCCTACTCCTCTCTACCGTTCCACAGGGAGATACAAAACTAGTTATTGGTCAATAACCATCTAAGTGGTACAAGCAAATCCTCTCTACCGTTATCCACAGGGAGATACAAACTGCTTATTGGTCTAAGAACCATCTATGGTGTACACAGATTACTTCCTCTCTAAGTTATCCCGAGGAGATACAAACTAGCTTAGGTCTAATAACCCCAATTTGTGTACACCGCCTTACTCTCTTTATACAGTTAGCCAGGGGAGATACAAAACTTCGCTTTTGGTCTAACAACCATCTAATGTGTGTACACAGCGCTACTCGCTATACGTATCACAGGGAGATACAAAACTCGCTATGGTGAACAACCGATCTAAATGTGTGTACACAGCCTTACTCCCCTCTACTGCACGTTTGTTGCACTGTGGTGACGATCACAGAAAGCACGTAACCCAGGGCTTTCAATAAAAATTAGAGATATACAACAATATGGGGATTGCACAGACACAGATACAACATTGCAAATACATTCTTTTTGTCTGGTGGAACCCCAGATGCACTCTTCTTCCTACTAACACACGAACAAACCAGCTTAACTGAGTGCAAAAAGCATACCCATTGCAGTTCCCCGTCTGCTGGATATAGTAATCCCCTATAAAGGTAAAGCAGTTATGGCATAAATGTATTTACTGGAAGAGATATATAGATGATATTCTCTTGGTATGGGGGGTACCCCAGATGCACTAGATGAATAACTACAATTTCAGAGTACATCTAGTAACAAAAGTATTATCTTCCTGGATCTGAAGATAAAGTGGGGATGGCACACTCGTTACGAGTACATCCTTCAAAGATGTCCATAGCAATACTTACAGTGACTTCAACAGTGCCCATAAACAGTCTTGGCTGGAAGGTATCCCCATGGGACAGATGGTTAGACTTAGGAGAAACTGCTCCGAAAACGATAGTAACTCTACAGGTGGATTTCCTACTTAACGGAGTTTGGATCCCCTAAGTTTTGGACTGGAACTGACACGCTGCTTGTTCTCAGTCACGTTTTAGTAGCCATTTACCCTCCTACTGGTAGAGTTCGTATCTGTGCTAGTGCTACGGGTTCTGGATACCATTTTAACTTTGGGTTTTATGGTTATCTGTGCGAGCTGGTCAGCTCATGATATTTCATTATTTCTATTATTTTACATTTAGGTAATGTATTCTTATAGTAAATATTGACTATTTCATCTGTTTTTGTCGGGGTCCTACCCACAGGGTACTTTGCTATGTAGGCATGCTGGGATCTGTATGCTCCCTTAGGGCTAGGCCACACTAGTGCGTTTTTGTTGCGTTTTGCTCTGTTTTCGCTTTGCAATCCGCAATGACATTATATTTATAATGTAAATCGTGAGAAGTGAGCCCCACTGTGCGATACGATCCGTTGTGATTTTATAACACACGTGATCACCATTTTTGGTCCATTTCTGTCAAACTCGCGTTTAATACAAGTCTATGCAAGCGCATGAAAAAATCCTACAAGCGCAGTTATGGTTGTAACATTAAATTGTTTTGATGGTTTAGTCATGGTTGCCATGGAAACAAAAGTTTAGCATGTGACCCAGGTTCAGGAATTTGATCACATGACCTTGAAACCTCAGAATTTGCATATTTGAGGATGATGTCATGTCATATTAATAGTGATGTCATACAGGATGTTATGTAAACAAATCCTGGAAGATATGGGGTTTTTGGTGTTTGTTCAGACTCTGTTTTGAGACTGACTTTTTGAGACATCAAGCATGCTCAGTAATCACTACGAATCAGCAGCAGCATGAACTTAAACTTAAATAGTAACTGGGCAGGGAGTTGGCATTCCGAGGCAAGGCTGCCAGGCTGCTCTGTAGGGTGGGATTTTAGCCCTGACTGTGGGACTTTTATTTTGTCCAGCGTCAGGGCAATTTTGTCAAAATTGGGACGTCTGGCAACCCTGATTGTAGATGAGGCATTAGAGATATCAACAATTCTGTTTTTCGTTTGTTGTGTTCACGTATTGTGGCGGGATTGCCTGGGTCCTTTTAGGACCTTCAGGCTTTTCCCATGTGAGCCCCCCCTGGAAGCTTCCTGGTGGCAGCTGGGAGCGGAAAGGGAGGGCAGTATGGTGGTTTCCTGACGCCTACCGGCTGAGGGACCAATGTAGCCTCCTCCTAGCCCTACGCTTAACAGCTATGGGCATAAGGGGGAGGCAGATGGATCCCGATCCACTTGCACGTTTGTTGCACTGTGGTGACGATCACAGAAAGCACGTAACCCAGGGCTTTCAATAAAAATTAGAGATATACAACAATATGGGGATTGCACAGACACAGATACAACATTGCAAATACATTCTTTTTGTCTGGTGGAACCCCAGATGCACTCTTCTTCCTACTAACACACGACCAAACCAGCTTAACTGAGTGCAAAAAGCATACCCATTGCAGTTCCCCGTCTGCTGGATTTAGTAATCCCTATAAGGTAAAGCAGTTATGGCATAAATGTATTTACTGGAAGAGATATATAGATGATATTCTCTTGGTATGGGGGTACCCCAGATGCACTAGTTGAATAACTACAATTTCAGAGTACATCTAGTAACAAAGTATTATCTTCCTGGATCTGAAGATAAAGTGGGGATGGCACACTCGTTACGAGTACATCCTTCAAAGATGTCCATACAATACTTACAGTGACTTCAACAGTGCCCATAAACAGTCTTGGCTGGAAGGTACCCCATGGGACAGATGGTTAGACTTAGGAGAAACTGCTCCGAAACGATAGTAACTCTACAGGTGGATTTCCTACTTAACGGAGTTTGGATCCCCTAAGTTTTGGACTGGAACTGACACGCTGCTTGTTCTCAGTCACGTTTTATGTAGCCATTTACCCTCCTACTGGTAGAGTTCGTATCTGTGCTAGTGCTACGGGTTCTGGATACCTTTTAACTTTGGGTTTTATGGTTATCTGTGCGAGCTGGTCAGCTCATGATATTTCATTATTTCTATTATTTTACATTTAGGTAATGTATTCTTATAGTAATATTGACTATTTCATCTGTTTTTGTCGGGGTCCTACCCACAGGGTACTTTGCTATGTAGGCATGCTGGGATCTGTATGCTCCCTTAGGGCTGGCCACACTAGTGCGTTTTTGTTGCGTTTTGCTCTGTTTTCGCTTTGCAATCCGCAATGACATTATATTTATAATGTAATCGTGAGAATGAGCCCCACTGTGCGATACGATCCGTTGTGATTTTATAACACACGTGATCACCATTTTTGGTCCATTTCTGTCAAACTCGCGTTTAATACAGTCTAGCAAGCGCATGAAAAAATCCTACAAGCGCAGTTATGGTTGTAACATTAAATGTTTTGATGGTTTAGTCATGGTTGCATGGAAACAAAAGTTTAGCATGTGACCCAGGTTCAGGAATTTGATCACATGACCTTGAAACCTCAGAATTTGTATATTTGAGGATGATGTCATGTCATATAAATAGTGATGTCATACAGGATGTTATGTAAACAAATCCTGGAAGATATTACTCATTTCTGTTGCAGTAACATTTAGCGTGAGTACGTTTTGTTTTGCTCTGTAACAGTTTGTTATTTCCATAGATATCCAGGCACAATCAATCCCAGCAGTAAAATATCATTTATACAATCTTTATTTAATGTATCTTGTATTGGATGTTTTAGCATCTTGTTGGGGTCTTGTTATTGGGGGATCGCTTGTTTATTTAAGGATCGGTAGTGTTTCTTACAGTCTAATATTTTTATTGAGAATCAGCTGTATTGTTTACGGATCAATATTCTGGTTCGGGATCAGAATGTATTTATGGATCTATCCTTATTAAAGAATTCATGGGGCCTATTATAAAAGGAACATATTGACAATATACCCATACGTGCCTCTATGAAACCGCCATCTTTGGTGTATGTCCGATCTGTCATCATGTTATATCTGTGCTGACCTGACTTTCTGTTAAATTAAACAACTGTTAAAATGCACACACGCAAACCAACTGTCAGAACTCTGTCACCATTCCAGCGACAGACAAACACAGAAGTTTAAGGGCATCTCCCCCCTATGTAAAAGGTTTCATATGTTGTAGGGCCCCCTTCCCACCCCAACCTACAGCTCTCTGATCTGGCTCCCTGCTTGCTTGTGGTTGGGAAGAATTAGAGTTTCCAGTAATGGTCAATTTCATCTTTTTTTCAGTATAGATGCCCTTTAAACTATAAGAATAATATTTTGTGCAATGTAAAACTAACTTTGTGTTTTTTATTTCATTATAGCAGTTAAACACAATGCTGTTTAACCAGATTAACAAGGCCGTCATTGACCTAAACATTATGAAGGTAAGATGGACGTTTATCTATTTCCTTTAGTTTATAGATATATTCTATGTAGATTCACCATTTTTACATTAAACTGTGCCCCTCAAAGAACCTTTTTTATAACGTGGTCATACACATGCACGATTTTCATTAAATACCATTGGCCATGTTGTACGGGAGGTTATGTCAATGAACTACTGCCGTCACAATCGTAACCTATTGGTCCTAGCGCAAACTACGGATCGTTATCCCTCCCTATATAACATCATTGTCGTTTGTGGACAATGTTCCACAATGTTCCATTGCTCCGTATAGAGAATATACAGAAAGATCATTACTGTGAATACATCGCACCTTAAGTCTCTATTTAAGGAACTCACCTCTCTGGGTGGCCATGTATGAGCAGTGAGCTGTCAAAGTACCGATCATTTAGCATCTGACAGCTCACTGCATTACCAGCATCACTATCTCCTGTATCTCTAACATTAGGGAAGAAAGTGATTATAGGGATGCACAGTACGTCTGGTATATACTGGAACATGGCACCTATCATTCCTATCTTATCCTATACCCTCTCCCTTCTCTCATATTAGCTACATGTAGTTATATTATTTATATCCATCTATATATTTATTATAACTTTATTTTACTTTGTCCGTTTGCAGTCTTCCCCAGGAGAAAAAGAGGCCATGGGGCGGATAGCCAGTGGATACATTTTTCTGGTAATTATACACAAGGAAATATATTCATTTTAACATTTTCATTTTTGAAAGTTTTTCATATCGCTGGTCAGACCCTCGTCCTTTTATTTATCAGCTCTGTTAAAGGGCATCTCCACCCTCTAAATTATTTATATAATGTTGGGCATCCCTGCCCACCCCCAACCCAACCGCTATGTTAAATTGTTAAAAAAAAGAATCGATGTATATATATTTATTTACATCTCTGTATCTATTTATCTTCTGTTAATTTATTAAAAATTAACAAAAAAAATTCTCTTTCCCTAGCACCAAGAGCCGGGCCCAACTTCTGTGTCGGAAGTAAGTAGAAATTAAATTGTAACAAAACAAATAATATATTCTGGTAAAACTGTACAAATAAAGAAATACAATTTGTACAGTTTTATATCATATCCTTGATCTACCTGTGTTCTGTGTTACCACCTTTCATAGTATTTAATGACCTATTTGTTCTAGTTTTTACTATAAAATTAAACTATGGAACGCTTAGGTCTAAGGCTGTGTGAATGATCCTGACCTCGTAGATATATCCTAGATATATCAATGTTAAGGTTGTCATTAATTTAAGGAGATAAATGATAAATAATTACTGATGGTACCAGTACATTTGCCCATCACATTATTTCTATAGTCCCATAACTATATGTTAATAGACCAATTATATGAAAATGTATAACTTTTCTTTCCTTTTTTTTTATAAGGACACCATAACTCCAATGATCACCAAAATATGCAAGTAAGTATGTCACACCAATTTCATTAAACTCCTAAGTACAGAGTAAGCAAGTCTGATGTACATCAGGAAGTGATAATTGAGTGCAGTAACCTAATATCAATAAACTTCCTTTTGCCCACTTACGTTTGCACACACAGGTACAATGAATATTTTATATGTGCTGTGTATTTCAACCACAGGCAGACACTTTTATCTACAGTCACAACTCATATTCTAGAACATTCTCTAACTTTTCATTATCCTGTTTTTGATAAGAATGTCCTATAGGCTAAACTGAATTTATTTTATTTTCTTAATGCAACATCAAGTTGGTGATCGTCAAAGATTCCTGGTGGAAGCGATTCAAAAAATGCTTCAGTTGCTTCCGATGTTGCAGAGGCAAAAGGTAAGACCATTTCTATCTCAATCCCTATAGTTTGAATATATAATGTAATTTGTACACATTTTAATTCATAGGAATATATTTACTATCATTAATACTGGAACTGGTTTGTTATGTGACATTACAAAATCTTATTATGTTATTATACCCTGTTAGAACATGTTCCGTTTCCTATTCAAATATGTAACACGTCTTTTTTCTTATTTAAGAAATCCCCACCGGAAATGGAAGACAAAGTAAGTAAAAGACAATAGTAAATAGTAAAGATAGCAATAATAGAAATAGCAGTTCATTATTTTACTTTGAATAGTTTTTCTTTTAGAGACGGATATATCTAAACCAGGAACCTTTAATTATGCCGGTATCCTTCCCCACTAACTGGTTATCCGAATAGCCGACTGAACTATGTGCTTGGTCACAGACATGAGGGCTAGGCCAGACTAACACGGTTTTCACTTGTTTGCACACACGATTTCGCATGTGATTTTGTTTAGAATGGAAATCGCTGGAAAGCAAAAATTCACGGGATTTCCAATGCGCATGTGATTTACGTTGTGCGATCACCTTTTTTTTAATGGAAAATAGCAAAACTGCATGCGCAAACGCGAGGCAACCGCATGACAAAGCACCAGAATCACACACGCAATCGTATGCAATAACATGCGCTTCGGTGCGTTGTAGTGGGGCTCAGCCTTAGGATGAGGTCCCACTAATGTATTTTTAGCACGTTTGTGCACGCGCCATCAATTTTTTACACAAACACATGTGTTTTTATATTAAATTCCAAACGCATGCGTAAATGCGGCACAACGCGCAACAACGCACAGAAATCGCACACACAATCGTATGCAATAACGCGCCTGATTCAGTGTATTGTAGTGGGGCCTCAGCCTAAGTGGATCTTTTTATTGAAAATTAATAATATTTCTTATTTCTTAAGGAAACTCAGACATCGGACCTGGAAATTATCGAACCAGTAAGTAAATAATAGTATAAGTTATATAGTAATAGTTGGTTATTTAGAAACATAGATTAGAACACTAGAAAGTAATATAGCCAAACCTGGAACCTTTAATTATCCTGGTCATTTCCTTCCCCACTAACTGGATATCAGAATAATAAATTGAACAAAGGTCTCTTGACTATAAATTAACATTTTATTAAAAATTAATAATGATACATTTATTCTTTAGGAAATCCTGACACCAGAAAGGAAATGGTTCATCAAGTAGTAAAAATGAATACAATCATAGTAGATTAATTTGTATTAGAATATAGTTAGCACAATAGAATCTAATATATCCCAACTCGGGATTGAGAACTCGAGTTCTAATTGGATTTTATGAGTTTGTATGAACTCGGACTTTTCTGGACTCTTCGAACTACAAACTCGTGGACTTATTTTCGATAATTATTATAAATGTAGAGTTCGCTAACCCTCAATTTCAGCCTTGAAACTTCAATTTGGTTGCTCGAATATAACCCGGGAAAGTTAGTATTTAAACAAGTTTTGGTGACATGTATGTGTTCTCCAGACCAATTCCCAGAGCCATGTACAGTAAGTTACCATTGTTATTTTAACCGTAATTTATTAGAACTTTGCAAACTATTTGTCCCCATTGACTTTAATGGGGCCATTTTCAAACTTTTGCTGAGGTTCTAAAACGAGCCGAACTTTGAAGTTTGACCATTTCTAATCCAAACCTAGAACCTTCAATCCTCGTCATTTCCTTCCCCATGAACCGGACCTTAGCCTAATAATAGACTGATCTATGTACTTGGTCTACTGACTATAAATTAACCTTTTTATTAAAAACGTATCCCAATTCTTGTTTTTTTGCTTAAGGAAATCCAGACATCGGACAAGAAAATTCACTGTGTAAGTAAAAACAACAATAATAATAATAATATACCTGTAAGTAATAGATTTTGTTTTATGGATATTCAGAAACATTGATTAGAACACTAAAAACTAATATTGCTAAACCTAGTTCTCCTTTAAATTGATTTAAAAAATTCTGGATTCATGGCACTTCCTGGATTGGAGGATTCTTTTATACAATTTCGTAAAAACAATGCCCAAAAGATAAGATTATTTGTAGCAGGAGGTAAAATTGCGGCATTATAACCGATTTAACATTAGTACCTATGTCCATATTTGATTCATTTCCCTTTATTTTTTCTTTTTTTTTTTTGAAAAACTGATGGTTTTTTTTCTACTTCAGGGAATTCAAGTGCCTGATATTTCAGAAGAGAAAGTAAGTACACAGGAGGATCTGTTTATGCCGATAAACGTTGTTTTGAAAGATACATAGATACTTCCAGTGCAGTTTAAAGGACAACTATAGTGTTGTTTCTCCACCCCCTTCTGGACCAGGGCCTAACCAATGGAATGACATGCTTTGCAAGAAGCACTTTTTCCCATTGGATAAATCCCAGAATTAGGATGGGTGGAGCTTGGACAATACAGTTATCCATTGAGAGTCTTAGGATATATTTTAGTTGGTAGTACTGCATTAGATTCCACTACTGTACCAATTTTATAAAGCTGTGTCTCACCTGAGCTGAGATTTAGCGGCTCTGACCCTTTGTTAGAAAAGACAATTGACTCGTTACAGTGGCAACGTTTAGTTTTACAATTTTGCAAGTATTATTATCTCACCTAGAAAATGAAATTACCCTGATCCTTTCCCCAACCACAGGCATACCTAGGTGCACGTCTACTGTGCCTAGTGGTATATCCGGGCCTGGGGTTATATGTGACTAGAAATACAACGTATAATATCTTTACTGGATTCAGAGACAGAATAGGGGCAGGAAGCCAGTAAAGAAAAGATAACAGAATAGACATTCTGTTTAGTTTGGTTCCAATATATTGTTTGTCACTCTCCAGAATTATGTATTTTTCGACTAGAGCTGAACATGTTATTTGTAACAATTCTATATTTCTTTAAGGAGGTTTTGTCATCGACTGATTCATCTGATCACTCGGTAAGTAAAAAAAGACTTATATAGTAGCGTTCACTGTGACTTTAACCCTAAGCTTGCACAAGTACCACAAGAGACATTCTTACAGCTGCCGCAAGCTATTCACCAGCGGCTGTAGCCAAAAGCGTGTGTTAAAAATTTACGTCGGGTGAAATTGGTCAGTGATTATCTCCTTATTAATACAAATGACCAATATCTCTAATTAACACAGTGATTATAATGTCATTTTCATCTTCCTCTATATCTCCTTCTACTTCCCTTTCTAATGTTATCCTTTACATTGGACTAGAGCTGAACCGTTTTCATGCAAATTGTTAACCCTATTCTATATTTCTTTTAGGATCTTCAATTAAATGATTCATCGGATGATTCGGTAAGTTGAAAAAAGACTTAAATGTAGTAGCGGTTAGCATGGTTTTTAACCCCTAGCTTGTGGTCCCTGCGTAAGTATTGCAGGAGACATTCACACAGCTGCTGCAAGCTATTAACCAGTGGCTGTAGCTAATAGCGTGCATTAAAGGACAATTATACTCACCTTCCCTCCGCTCCTCTTCTTTGGTCTGTACCTTTTACCCAGGGTAAGGACCTGAACCGCTAGGTCCTCACCCCTGGGTTCGCGTAACTTGCAGCACAGCATTACTGAAACGCTGCTCTAGTAGGCTCCGCCCCTCCTCCCTGTCAGCGACGAGGCCAATAGGAAGGCACGCTCTGCAACAAGCGTGCCTTCCTATTGGCCTCATTACGCAAGGAGAGGAGGGGGCGGAGCCTACCAGAGCAGCGTTGCACAAAGGCTGTGCTTCAAGTTACACAAACCCAGAGGTGAGGACCTAGCGGTTCAGGTCCTCACCCTGGGTAAAAGGTACAGACCTAAGAAGAGGAGCGGAGGGAAGGTGAGTATAATTGTCCTTTAAATACATCAGGTGAAATTCACCCAGAGCCGCACAGCAGCGGATGAATCACTTACAGGATAAAGAAGATATTCTGGTGTAAAATTGGTCAGTGATTATCTGATTAATAAAAATGACCAATTAACCAATTATTTAGGATCAAATTAACACAATGATTATAATGTAATCCTCCTCTATATCTCCTTTTACTTCCCTTTCTAATGTTATCCTTTACATTTGTATAGTAATTACTATACAATGTCCTAGGTTTATGTGTTGTTATGACTTTGAACTTTCTATAGTTTAGTTATGGTTTCCATACATAATTTCTTATTTCCATTAGCAATTTGCATAAAAACTGTTCAGCTATAGTCAAAAAATATATAACACTATTTTATATTTCTTTAAGGATTCAAGTGATTCATCGGACGACTCGGTATGTTAAGAAAAAAATTATATGAATTAGCAGTTTATTTTCCAATTGTTTTAATTCATTTAGATCATTGTATTATTAATCACACTAGCAAGACAAATTGCCTTATCTAGAACTGACCCTTTACTTTAAACCAACGCATTACCTATACATTACCGGTATAAGGACAATTGCATTCATAAAAATAAAGATATCAATGGTAATCATTGAAAGAAGAGGCAGAATAGTGTTTTAATGGTTTAATGCTGTGTCTCTTCTATTGATAGGGATAGTAGGTTTAAATTATTTAACCTTTTATTTTTTATTTTTTTTAAGGAAAATAAAGAATTTCAATTGGCGGTTTGCGTAAGTAAAAGACAAAAGTTATCATAGTTTTCCCTTTAAGAGTTACATCTTGAATGGTTATGATTAGTCTGGTTTTTTTTTTGTTTTATTTTTAACTGTTTATTAAAGAAATAAACAAAACAAAACATAACAACATAACAATTGTGTCATTTTAGTAAATACAGTTTATACAGGTTATATCAGGTTATAACAGATTATAATTTAGTAGTGCCTCCTGTTGGTTCATCCCTTCTACGAGTAGTACATAGTATATGTATGTTGGGTTTAGTGCCTCATCTCCCTCCCATCTCCCCCCGTAGATTCCACCGTCTCACCCCGCACCTGGGTCTATAGCGTCGTACCATGGGGCCCAGATTCTATCAAATTTTTTGGTATTTCCTCTATTGTGGTATATGATTCTCAGTTTGGGCAGCATATTATTTATGAAGGCTCTCCAGACGGCCAACTTGGGTGATTCGGGTGCCATCCATGCCATGATTATAGTTCTCCTGGCATAATAAAGGGTTTCTCGGAGCAATGACAGGTGGTACCTGTCCCAGGAGTCTTCTGCAGGGATTCCCAGCAGACATAATTTGGGCTCCGTTTCAACTGTAATATGTATAACGCCAGAGAGATAGTGTGTAACTTTGGCCCAGAAACGGTATACCCGTGGGCATGACCAGATCAGATGCCAGAAATCGGCGGGTTCCATATTACATTTGGGACAGGATGGTTTAAAGGTAGGTGACATGTGGGATTTCCTTAGAGGGGTAATATACACCTGGTGCAGGATATAGAACTGCATCAGCTTGTTCGCTGCTGCTGGAGAGACATGTAAATGTGATTCCGCTACTTCGCACCAGTCTGAGTCCTCCAGCTCAGGAATATATCTTTTCCATTTCTGCAAGATATTAACAGTTCCTGTGTTGAGTTTAGCATGTATCAAACAGGAGTAGAATTTGGATATACTACATTTCCCATCTTGCTGTTTCGTTAGCTCAATGATTGGGTGGGATTGTAGTGTGATACGAGAACCCTGGAACTCAGACATTAAGCAGTATCTCAATTGGAGATATCTGAACATAAACTGGTCTGTTGTTTGGAATCTTTGTTTGAATGCAGCGAAGGGGAGTAGCTGGTCATTTTCTATAATTTGTGAGAAGGAGTATATACCTAGTCGTTCAAAGGTGTTGGGTACTGGGAATGCAGCTAGGTTGGGAAATCTGGGGTTATGCCAGAGTTGTGTGTCGTGTGATATTCCCTCCCAGTTTAGGTGTCTCTGGACCCTCTTCCAGACTTTAAATTGTTGGTTATGGAGGCAGGTGCCTCCTCCTGGTATTGGGTTGGGGCAGGAGTCCAGAAAAGTTAGGGGATGGGATGGGAGATAGGCATGTAGCATGCCCTCCATATCATATAATTGTGGTGGTTCTCTGTCTGGGGGGGCTGGTGGTGAGTGTAGCCATGCCTGATAGTATTTAAGCTGGCCTGCCCAGTAGTACAGGCGGAAATCTGGGAGCGCCAGGCCCGCCATTGTTTTGGGCCTCTGTAGTGTAGTGATTTTTACTCTTGCTCTGCCCGAATTCCAGAGGAAGGAGATCATGCAGGATTGTAGTCTGGTGAAGAAGGAGTCGGGGATATATGTCATGCTGTGCTGGAGGATGTAGAGGAGTTTAGGTAGAATGATAATTTTGATTAGAGTTATACGGCCAATCAGGTTAATGGGTAGGGTTTTCCATGTTTTGAGTCTGTTCATTACCATGTCTAATAGGGGTGCGATGTTTCGGTTGTAGAAGTCTGTGGGGGAGCGGACTTCTACAACCAAGGTATTTAAAATTGTCCACCACAGGTACCAGGTCTCTTACAAATAGGGGGATATGAGTTCCGTTGTCAATTGGGAGCAGTGCGGACTTACTCCAGTTTATGAGAAGGCCCGATATGGGTCCGTACTGGGTGATTATCTCATATGCTGAGCGGAGAGCGAGTTGTGGGTCTGCCAGATATAGGACAAGGTCATCTGCATACAGACTGAGTAGAGAGGTGTGTTGCCCTAGTGATAGACCGACTATGTTTGGGTGGGAACGGAGCTGGATAGCGAGAGGCTCAATGGCAAGTGCGAACAAGTATGGGGACAATGGACAGCCTTGTCTAGTCCCCCTGCATAGTGGGAAGAATGGGGATATTTTACTGTTAACTCTTATGGTGGCCATGGGATTAGTGTACAGGATTTGGACCCATTTTATAAATTTGGTGCCGAAGCCAAATCTCTCCATACAGCTCCACAGGAACGACCACTCCACCGAGTCGAAGGCCTTTTGGGCGTCTAGAGATAGCATACATCTCTCCCCTGAGTTATCATGGTCGACCTGGGTGTGTATGACAGTTTTTCTAATGTTTATTGAGGTCGACTTTCCCGGCATGAAGCCAGTCTGGTCTTTTCGTAGCTGCCCGATTTAATTATGTTTGCAAATGATGGTGGATGTGTAGACCTAGGGGCATATTTATAAAAGAGCGAAAAGCAGCAAAATGTTTTCGCATTCGCTTTTCGCATGGGTTTTCGCCAAAAAGACAGTTAACGCTATTTATAAAGGTAGCGTTAACGAATGGCGAAACTGTTTCCGCGAGCTATCGCTAAACCCTTTTCGCCTTACTTCGCAATGGTAATTTTAGCGAAAAGGGAGCGAAAAGGCATAACGCGATTTATAAAAGAGCGAAAGGGTCGTTTCGCCTTATTTATAAAAAAGCGAAAAAAACACACTTCGCGGCTGAAAAAGGCGAAACGAAGCCCCAAATGGCGCTATTTTCGCTGCGATGTGCTGCGTTAATTATTTGGCAAAAAAGACAATCCTTTATAAATATGCCCCCTAGTGTTACCATCCTGTAAAAAGACAATCCTTTATAAATATGCCCCCTAGTGTTACCATCCTGTAGGAAGGCTATACATCAGCAATCAACAGATTTCCAAGACAACTACAAAAAGGCTATAACCCCCCCCCCCCCCAAACATTCCTTTTCTCTATGTATATATTTGTATTTCTAAATATGGGTGGGAGCTGCCTTACTGTTTCTCTTAAAATATTTTTGTTTCCCTTTCTATTCCCTGGCCATATCTACCCCACTATTAGGGCTATTGGAGATAAAGCATTTTAATTACATAATGTAATTCTGCCTCCAATTGATTTTGAAATGTTGAATATGTTTCAGCTGAGGTTGAATCTAGTTTACAGGGGAATGAAAGCCTTATCCTTGGCAGTTTGTATACTTACATCCTAACTGCTGCCTCTTCTTTCTGGTCCCGCCCCCTCTTGTTGACCAGTGGTCCAGTGAATGTGCCACCTTCACTTGAGGACAAACTTCTTGCATAGCTAATCTTCCAATTGGTCTGTCTAATGAAGGGGAGGGATGGAAAAGATCACCACCTGCAGCTAGGGTATAAGTATACAAACTACCTGTTGTACGCCCTGGGGTGAGATATGGGCCCTTAACTCAGTACAGACAGAGGGATAGGAGTTAGTAAAAAGCTTTTATTCCCCTTTAACCTATTGATGATTAATCTACAGGAAAATAAACCCCCAGTCTAAAGGGAAATCCAATAGACAAGACAAAGGGAAATGAAAATTGTTCTTGAGGCCTTGGCCACGCGTTTCTCACGCACTTACGGTCGCGTAAGTATACTGTATACCACCTACTCAGTATACTGTATACCACCTACTCAATATACTATACCACCACTCCCAATAGACTGTAACCGTCTCTCAAGATTACTGTTACACCCCACCAGTTTCACCTGTATACTGCGCTAACAGCAATATCTATACCACACCCCTACTATTACTGTCACCGTCTACTCAATCTACTGTAACCCGTCTACTCCAATATACTGTATACTGCCCCTACGTACATATATACTATGATCACACCTACTCAATCCTACTGCAACTTATCATACTGTACACACCGCTATCATATACTGTATATCCTGCTACTCTCAATATACTATACCACACTCAATATACGTTACACCGTCTACCTCAATATACTGTATACACTACCTCCAGTACTGTAAACCGCAGCACCACTCCATATATTATACCCACTACTCAATAGCTGTACACCGTCTACTCAATATACTGTATCCACTCCTACTATTGACTGTCAACCGTCTAATCAATATACTGTATACCACCTGACCAATATTATACCACCTACTAATGCCATACTGTACCCCGCTACACTCAAATATACTGTTATACACCTACTCAGTTATACTGATAACTGCCTACTCAATATACTATAAACCTACCTACTCAATAACTGTACACCTCTACATCATATACTGTATACCGCCTACTCAGTATACTGTATAACCGCATAACTCAATAGACTATACCACCTACTCGTTACTGTACATCGTCTACCAATATACTGTAAGACTGCCTACTCATTATACTGTATCCCGCCTACTCCCTCTACTGTATACTGCCTTACTCAATATACTGGTATACCGCCTACTCATATCTGTATACCGCCTACTCAATATACTGTATAACCGCCTACTCATATACTGTATACTGCTACTAAATATACTATAACAAAACCGCCTACTCATATACTGTATAGCACCTCCTCATATACTGTACAACACCGCCTACTCAATATACTTACAAAAACCGCCATATACTGTAATACGTTTACCATATACTTTCATAACCGCTACTAAATATACTATACACCCGCCCTACTCAATATACTGTTAGACCCGCCTACTCAATATACTATACCACCTTACTCAATTACTGGTACACTTCTACTCAATATACTGTATACCCCTACTCAATTAAAAAAATCTGTATACCGCCTACTCAGTATACTGTACTCTATACTACCGCACTACTCAATATACTGTATACCGGCCTACGCAGCTACTGTATACCGGCCTACTCAATAGTACTCAAGTACTCACCTAACCTCAATATACTGTTATACAACCTCTACTCAATAGACTGTATACCACCTACTCAATATACTGTAACCTTCCTACTCATATCAACTTATACCACCTACTCAATATACTGTCACACCTTATACCTACTCAATATACTGTACCGCCACTCAATCTACTATACCACACCTACTCAATATACTGTAACACTAAATACTACACCGTCTACTCAATATACTGTATACTGAACCTCTACTCAGTCTACCTTTATACCACCTACTCAATATACTGTACACCGTCTACTCATATACTGTAACTGCCTACTCAATATACTGTATACCGTCTATCCATACTATCCTGTATACTACTGTACTCCTACTCAGTATACTGTATACCGCCTACTCATATACTGTACCACTGTCACTCTATACTGTATACCGCCTACTCAATATACTTATACCACCTACGCAATATGCATACCCCGTCTACTCAATATACTGTATACCGCCTACTCAATATACTATACACACCTACTCAATATACTGTACACCGTACTCAATTATACTATTCCCACCTGACTCAATCTACTATAAAACATCCTACTCAATATACTGTACAACCGGCTTCAATATACTGTATACCACCTACTCAATATACTATACCACCTACTCAATATACTGTACACCTTCTAACTCACTATCGATACCCCTACCTCAGTATACTGTATACTCGCCTACTCAATATACTATAAAACCACTAGCTCAATAATACTGTACACATATACTGCACCTACTCAATACTATACCACCTACTCAATATACTGTACAACCGTCTACTCAATATACTGTATACCACCTACTCAATACTGTACTACCGCACTACTCAATATACTGTATCACGCCACTCAATATACTAGTACCACCTACTCAGTAATACTGCCTATCCCATACGTCTAGAACTGTACCCTACTCAATATACTGTATACCGCCTACTCGTATACTGTATACTGCCTACTCAATATACTGTATAACTACCGTCACTCAATATACTGTACACGCCATACTCAATATAACTATACTACTCACGCACTACTCAATATACTGTATACCCGCCTACTCAATATACTGTACACTGCCTACTCATATACTGTATACCTCCTACTCTATACTGTTACCATACTCAATACTATACACCTACTCGTATACTGTACATCGTCTACTCAATCTATCTGTATACCGCCTACTCGTATACTGTAATACCGCCTACTCAATATACTGTAGACCCCTCTCAATCTACTGTCTATGCCTACTCAATATACTGTATACCGCCTACTCAATATACTGTTATCCGCCTACCCTGCCTACTCAATATACTGTTCACTGCTACTCACTATACTGTCACACCTGCTCTACTCATCTACTGATAACTGTATCATCCGCCTACGTAATACTACACTATACTGTATACCGACAATCGCTGGCCACTAATATACTGTATACCGCTACTCAATATACTGTATCTACTCACTATACTGTCCACTGCTATCACTGTACCGCCTACTCAAATATACAGTATACCGCTACGCAATCTAGATCCTACTGCATACTAGCTATCTGTAATTCCGCCTTCTCAATAGACTATTATAACCGCCTACGCTAATATAACTGTATAACCTAACCACTCGGCCTACTCAATATACTCTACAATACACCGCCTACTCAATATACTGTATCACCGCCTACTCAATATACTGTTATACTGCCTGCTAAATATACTAATACATTACACCACCGCCTCCGCAATATCTGTATACCGCCTACTCAATAGACATTATACCGCCTATTCAGTATACTGTATAACCGCCTACCTCATATGCTGTATACCTGCCTACTGTATGACTACCTTAACTGTAACAACTGGTCTACTGTAATACTAATGAGTGTACTAATATACGAACTACTGCTCATGTTTTTTTTTGTTGTATTCACATTAGATTAACTGAACTTGAAGTTTAGTTCTTGAAGACTTTTTCGCTAGTATCCGCCTGGCTTCCTCAATTCAGAATGACTTGTACAAGAATCTGTGGCAATTAATGTACCTTGGAAAGTCCCAATTAGCGCATATCACGCCAGGTATTAAGGACATTATGCTAATTATATGCTAATTGGACTTTCCAGGATACATAATTGCCAACAGATTCTGTAACATTCTGAATTGAGAGATCCAGTCCGGATGACTAGCAAAATGTCTTCAAGAACTAAACTTTAAGTCCAGTTGATCTAACTGAGGAAAGAAGTGAGTTTTTTGCAGCCTGGTTACCGTCTCCTTGGTGATCCAAACAATGTGAACAGGATCACATGATCCAGCCCAGGTCCATACACTGGGTATTATTAGAGGTACGTAGCTCTGTTACTGACTGTACATAAGAGCAGAGAAATTAATAAGCATTGCATACTGTATACTGCCTCCTCAATATCATTATACCACCTACTCAATATACTGTACAACCCGTCGACTCACATATACTGTATACCGCCTACTCATATACTGTTATACCGCCTACTCAATATATTATACCACCTACTCAATATACTGTACACCGTCTACTCAATTACTATACCACCTACTCACATATACTGTACACCTCTACTCATATACTTAATACCGCCTCTCAGTATACTGTATACCGCTACTCAATACTACTATACCACCTACTCAGTATACTGTACATCGTCTACTCAATTACTGTAAGCCTACTCAGTATACTGTATAACCGCCTACTCAATATACTGTATACTGCCCACTCAATATACTGTATCACCGCCTACTCATAATACTGTATACGCCTACTCAATATACTGTATAACTGTGCCTACTAAATACTATACAACCCGCCTACTCATATACTGTATACCACCTACTCAATATACTGTAACACCGCCTACTCAATATACTGTAATACACCGCCAATATACTGTATACCGTTTACTCAATATACTGTATACCGCCTACTATATACTATAAAACACCAGCCTACTCAATACTGTATACCGCCTTCTCAATATACTGTTTACCGCCTACTCAATATACTATACACTGCCTACTCAATATACTGTATAACTGCCTACTCAATACTGTATACTGCTTACTTAATATACTGGGATATACCGCCTACTCTAATATACACTTACAAACCGCCACGCAATATATCTGTATACCCGCCTACTCAATATACCTTATACTGCCTTCTCAATATACTGATACCGCCTACTCAATTGCGTATACTGCCTACTCAATTACTATATCCGCCTATTCACTATACTGTATACCGCCTACTCAATATACTGTATACCGCCTACTCAATTGCTGTATACTGCCTACTGTATGTACTACATTAACTTACACTGTCCACTGTAAATACTGAGTTGTGCGTATATACTAACTGCTGTATCTGTTTTTCCGATTTTTTTTTTTTTTTTTGTATTCATTTAGATCAACTGAACTTGAAGTTTAGTTTTCTTGAAGACATTTCGCTAGTCTCCAACTGGATTTCTCAATTCAGAATGTACAGAATCTGTGGCATAAGGTACCCTGGAAAATCCCAATTAGCATTTTACAGCCAGGTATTAAGGACATTATGCAATGAATGCTATTGGGACTTTCCAGATACATAATTGCCAACAGATCTTGTACATTCTGAATTGAGAGATCCATCGGATGACTACAAAATGTCTTCAAGAACTAAACTTTAAGTCAAGTTGATATAACTGAATACAACAGATATACTGTACCATGACCTGAATGAATGAGAACCTTCACAAGCACAACTACTGTAATATACTGTCAATGCCTACTGTATATACGGCAGTTCTGTACACGCCAAATCGATAGACTGAAAACTGCTTACTCAGGCTTTTTGGCACCTGAAAAAAATGCTGCTTCTTCCGGAAGTGGGGTGTGGCTTGTCCAGAACTGGGAGGGGGTTTTATACAATTTGATTTATCTAGTGTCATTATTATTGTATTACATTTTCTCCTCCTTTATTTACAATACAGAAAAGGACCCACCCTCTAGAATACTATCCCCACCCCAAAACCACCGTACTTCCTGTGGAATAAAGTTTTGGCCAAAAGATTTGTAAGCATTGCAGACACTTGCAGACTGCAGGGCCCTAAACTAACCTAACTAATCTAACCAAGCTTGACCTAAAAAACTCTATCTACGGTTTTTCCAGGGATTTTCATTACATTACATACTGGTAGCCTTGGATTTTCATTACATACTAGTAACCATGGGAATTTCATTACATACTGTTATCCATGAAAATTTCATTACTTACTGGTAGTCCATGGAAATTTCATTACATACTGTGTACCATGGAAATTTCATTACATACTGGTAGCCATGGAATTTCATTACATACTGGTAGCCATGGAAATTTCATTACATACTGGTAGCCATGGGATTCATTACACTGGTGCCTGGGAATTCATTACATACTGGTACCATGGAAATTTCATTACATACTGGTAGCCATGGGAATTTCATTACCATACTGGTAGCCATAGGATTTTCATTACATACTGGTAGCCATAGATTTTCATTACATACTGGTACCATAGGATTTCATTACTACTGGTAGCCACATCCCATCCCTTTACATCCCTTTAATCATGCTTAAGGAATAGTTCCCATTTTAGCGAACACTAATTTAAAGCAATCCACCTTTTAATGAAAATGAGTGGAACCGATAGGATGAATTCAGTAATTCAGATTTCAGTGTTTCTGCAGGAACATCGGTTTTCCTAGTAGATAAAGTTTTATCCTAGTTGATAAAGATAAAAGGCATCTTTAAAAAAACAAAAAACCCCAAACACTCCATACATTCTAGGAACCCCCCCAACCCTAACGCCAGCTTAAAAATCTACACGGAAATAGACTTAATCTATTAACTTAATAGACCCTCGTTTCCTCTACTTCAGACAAGCGCTAAAGTGGTTCAAAAATTGTAAGTAAAAAAAAAACACGATCACGACAAAGTCTTATTAGATAGACTCCAAATTTAAATGTATTAAAAAATGAAAGCTGAATATTTACACAATCGATCAACTAACATGACAAAAATGTCTGGCCTAGTCAGTTGTCTAAGCTGTTGATTTACTGTTACATAATATGAAATTAATGTATATTTAAAAGTAGGGGGCACTGGTTTTCTAGTAAAACAATTCCAATCCTTTCAGTTAGTCCATGTGACACGGTGACATCATTATGACCCATTAGTACTGATGACCTGACAAGCACTGTTTTAAGATGGTATATTGTTTGTGTTATAGTCAGTTTATTAGATTATAGATCTTATATTAACATTAACTTAAGAGACATCTCATCATCTGTGGCAGACTGGAAAATCCCTGGATATGGGACAGAGCTTAGTGGGATTTCATAAGATCAATATACTATAAAAAAATAGAATTTTGCAAAATTATACTTTTAGATACTATTTCACATCCTGAGAAATTGTCATTTGAATTACAGCATTTACAGGGAACCTGTCACTCCAGCAAAAATTATAATGGGATAATATGTGTCCCCATCCCTGACCTGTTACTAGGACTTATTGCCTGCAACTTTTTGCAACAATTAAGAGAATCAGCAGAAGAAAATAAAAGGCAGGGGGAGGGAAATGTGTAAGCATAGGCAGTGTCCATGGTGAGGCCTGTGCAGAACTGTATAGTGTCGCAAGAAGGCAGTGAGTAGTGAGGGTGGGACATTAGAAGCACTCACTTAACATTAATCATTTATTGACAAAGCAAAGCACAGATAATATGTGAGTACCACCATTTTACTTCTCAAGTTGTTCATTTCAGTAATGTTAAGTTGTTTGAGTTGAGTAAAGTGACCCTTAAATGTGTACACTGGGTAATGAGTATAGTGACAGTGCAGTACTGAATGGGCTTTTAAATGCACAGTATAGAATATAACTGGTAGCCACCAAGTGGCCCAATGGTGTTTTTTACCATCATTATTACCTTTATAGATTATAATTCTCACCCTTTCCCGTTTTGTTGGCCGTAGGATTACTGTATTACCTCTGCACAGCAGGCAGAATAGAAAGACACCTACGAAAGTTTATATGGGAGGTGGACATGACTGAATAATATTTCACTGACCACAACCAGCTGCTGGACATCTTCTCTGAGCTGGAAGACTCTTCTTGCTCCTCTATGTGAAAGGCTCCTCACAGAGATTCGGAAGAATCCACGGGAAGAGTTTTGTGGATCAAGGAAACAATACCCGTACACATGTAGAAAATATAAGAGGCCGGCTTGCAATGTGTCGTTTGCTAATTGGTGTTCTATGGTTTATTATAATGATAGCAGAAGCCATATTTAGAATCATATTCGGGCAGGGAAGCGAGAGAGAGGTAAGTCTAACTCATCGCTCGCTCCTTCGCTGCATCCTCTGACAGGCCTACGAGCGTGCGTGTTCATGCTCGATCGCAGGTAGAATACAAGAGTCCTTCGGGACCTGTCAGACTTACGCGGGCGGACGGAATTAGGTGGTGGTTGTTTCTCGTGGAGTTGCGAGTTTGTGGTAAACTGCTCACGTAGTTGGTTGTTAAACTCTTGTTCAACATACGTCACTACGTAAGCGTGTGTATTGGTTAGTTTGGAATTCCGACATTAAGTGTTTAGAGTCCAAAAATATGAGTGGCGGGTTTGTTCACCAGTGGGTTGAGGCCTGGGAGTGCTATTGTTGTATCCTTAGTTATTAGGATTTTTTTTTCTATTCTTTGTATCGATTGGCTGGATTGTTGTGGGTTTTTTTGATGTTTTACAAAAGCGCCTGAGCAGGGAGCAAGGACGCGAACCACAAAAGCGTGGCACAGACAGCTGGTGGAAGCCAAAAAGAGAGAGGGATTTCCAAGCCGTGGGCCGCGGAAAAAGTGGTAGGCTTTCAACCTTTGAATCCTCTGTTGTAAGGTGGGTCACAAAATCTCCTAAAAGCACAGAGGGGCTAGTGATGGACTGAACTGGAATCTCATGTTGCATGAAAGCTTGGCAACCGGTTACTAGCTGAAAGGTTGTAGATTCCAAAATAAAGTAGGGGGGAATTTTCCCCAAGTTTTGGGCTTTCTAAAGGAACTGGTTATTAAATTGAACTTTGACTGTTTCTTGTAATTGCACATGTGCATGTGCCACGTGAGCAGTTGGGGCCACTAGAGAGGGACAAAAACGAACCGATCCCGAGTTCGAACGACTAACAATTCGAACGGACCTTGACTTTTCAAACTACCCGACCCAGATTTTTGGACTTTTGATATTATCGAATCATGGAGTGTCCGATAACACCTCGATCAATGATCGAGATTTCATTAACTCTCTAATCTGGACCTTGAGCGTTTAGTAACCCTCGATTACACATTTGAGGGTTCGATAACCCTCTCTATTCGTTTGTGGGATAATTATCAAAAACTAACTCTAATTTTAGCCAAACTATTCGGACTATTTGACTTCCATTGACTTTAATGGGTCCGTTTTCAAATGTTATAAATTTCGGCATCTCTAGTGGCCACATCACTGTTTGCACCCAGGTATATATGCATACCTTTTGATTCAGGACATTGGAAGATTGTTGTTGGTATTTTTTTTTTCAATTACTTGGGGTTTTTGGCATAGTTTTTACTTTGAAACTTGTTTTTTTTCCTTTATTCTTCAGGAAACTGCTAAAAGCCCGTAAAAAATTCTTCAAATATCTACACCCACCTCATGATGGTATGAATGAAAAAATGGCACATTGCTCAACTGAGGGTGATGATTTAGGGCATTTGGGAGATTAATACACTAGGTTTTTTTTTTAATTACACCGGATTTTGCCCTCAGTTTTTAACTTTCAAATTTTTTCTGTAATTTTTCCAGAAAATCTGGTAGAAGTGCGGAATTCTACACAGAACTGTGCCCACACTATAGTGGTATGCATAAAGAATGCACTGTTACTTTTGTTGGGGGTATTTCTGAGTTGGGGGGGGTTGTTGTCAACACTGCAGACTGTTCCAAATTTGGAGTTGACTGAATATTTCTGTTTCGCTGTTTTTGGCCATAGTGGCATTGTCTCACTTCGTGGCTAGTTGCTTCCCCACATCTGCGTGGTGTAACCATACACATGGCCGTTTGATTCGGGACATTTGGGAGATTGATTTTAGTAACTTTTTTTTTACATTCCATTGGTTTGGTATGATTTCCTAACCTTTTGAATGTTTGTTTTATGTTAATTTTTTCAGAAATACTGCTAAAAAGTGCAAATATTCTACGACGAATTGCACTCACACCATATGAATGAATAATTACAGCAGTTACATAGCTGAAGTGGCCATACTGACAGATAAGCTGTCATGGTTTTAAGATCGGATTTCTGATTGTCGAAACAATTGTAAATCCCATCAGACCATCGAAAACATGGGGGGGGATCAATTGGACAAATTCATTAAAATATTGATGCGTGTATGGACCCTTTAGTTGTATAAAGTTCACAATCCGATGAACGTTCAGTTGACAAAGCCACAGAAGAGCAGCTCTTAAGGGACTATACATAAGGCTGATTATATGTACAACTGACAATTCGACATTTCCCCTTGATTGGACGAAAATTGTTCATTTTCCCCCAATCTTATTATGCGCATTAGATTGTAATAATCGTTTTTGTAATTACAAACGGAAAGTCAGTTTTTTAAGTCGATTGGTAAAATGATTGTAGTATTTTCTGAAGTTCCTTTAAATGTTCCATTCAAATGTAAATGTAATGTAACCTCACCATAGAGGACATTGGTCATACTCACGAAACGAAAATCGAACAATATGTATGGTACATCTAATACATTAACATTGTACAAATCGGTCAGTTTTAAGTTGCAGTAACGATTGTAATAACCTTTGTAGTGTATGGGCACTTTTACTTTGCATTGGTCCCCCAGCTGAACATGCTTTTTTGATTGACATTACAGCAGTAGCTTCAGCCACATCTGTAAAATGTTGTGTGTAGACCTGGCTATAGTGTTAATTTCTTAAAGGAGAATGAAAGTACAATCCATACAGGTATAGGTTATTATTATGTTGGATTTATATCAGCACCAACATCTTCTTGTAGCGCTTTACAATTACTGGATACATTCACATCAGGCCCGCCCTGAAGCTCTTACAATCTAAGCACATTTATTTGACACTTATAACCTATCATAAGTCTTTATGATTGTGGGGAAACGAGTGCCAGGAGAAAACCTAGCATGCACGAGAGACATACAACTGCTTGGAGATGTTCCAAGGGTGGAATCGAACTCAGGACCTCATGCTGCGCCCGGTTTGCTCAGTGTAATTAGCACTGGTGCCTTTGTACTTAGGAACTTATCTGCATTCAATTTGAATGCCACAAAAATAACTTAAAATGATTCCAATTATAAATGCTTTCCTTTCCTCCCATTTACCATGGTCCTTTGGCTGGTTGTGATAACCCTATCAAGATTGTGCCAAATAAGGATTTGCCTAACAAGGAGATGCAACCAGAAGCAAGGAGCTTGGGAGAGAGGAGAAGCACCACAATAATATACATTTTTAGGCCCTGGTAAAATTTTAAAGGTTAACAATACAGCAGCCTGGATCAGCACATGGATAATACATCTGAACTTAAAGGAATAGTGCTGTCAGGAACTTGATCCCTTTTTGCTCAGTGCTCCCTGTCACTAATCTCCTCATGTTCTGTTTCAGCTCACCCCTAGTTAGTAATGCATGTCTCCTCTCTATGTATCTACCCCCTCCCAAACTGAGACCAGCTAGGTGTGGAGCATGTGCGTGGGATGATGTGCCTTGCCGCCCTACAGCCAATCACATTCACCCATGATTTTGTGTTTAGTGAAAGTGAAACTGCTTTGCTATGGGAGGTAAGCAGCACGGGGAATTGTAATAACTGCTTGAATCAAGTAAGATTTTCTTTTTAGCTGTAGGAGTTTTGAAGGTTGTGTGTAGTGGGGCGACTTAACTAACACAGAACAGAACTAAACTGCAGATTGGGTGGTATCTGCACAGAAAGAGCACAGGGAAATAGATAATGCTTATTAACCTTTCCTTGAATCAATTAGCCATGCAGTGAAGAGAAATAAGCTTTACTTTTATAGAATGTATAGTTTCTAATGTAGTTTGCCAAGGGGGGACTGGGTGATTGACGTACTTTAGACTGACTAGCTGTGCCCCGCCCTCTTTAAAGGTAAAACTCCCAGAGCTAAAAAAAACCAAGGGGTAGGAAGGTCAGAGAATAAAAAAAAGCAGATTTATTATTGGTGGTAATTAATCATAACGTGTGATTAGTTAAATGATTTTGGCACAGTTTTTACTTGTCCTTTAACCCTACTTATGTTGATTCCAGAAGGTGGAACCCCCCCCCCAAAAAAAACGCTAAAATTCCTTCCTAACCTCCCAACCACAGGAAAGTATCCTTGGATCAACCAGAACTACAGTATATGTATTTATACCATTAATTCCTCAATAGATATAGTATCCCTGTACCAACCAGACTACAGTATGTGTATTAATACCAGTAATTCTCCATATTATATAGTAATGCCCTGTACCAACCAGAACTACAGTATGTGTATTATACCAGTAATTTATCCACATTATATAGTGTCCCTGTACCAACCAGAACTACAGTATATGTATTAACCAGTAATTATCCATATTATATGTATCCCTGTACCAACCAGAACTACAATATTGTATTAATACCAGTAATTCTCAATATAATAGTAATCCTTGTACCAATTACATACCAGTAAATTCTCAATATTATTAGTCCCTGTACCAACCAAGCTACAGTATATGTATTAGCACCATTAATTCTTAATATTATATACCAGTAATTCTCAATATTATATAGTATCCCTGTACCAACCAGCGCTACAGTATATGTATTACACCAGTAATTCTTAATATTATTTAGTTTTAACTTATCTAGGATATTTTAAAGCTATTTAATGAACTTGCCATTACCACATCTGCTGGAAAAGACCGTTTCCATCCACCGTTCTCACTGTAAGAAACCTTTCCTAACCTGAGAATGAAATTTCTTTTCTTCCAATCTTAGAGTTTAGTGTATGCCCATTAATACATTTGTATAAAGTTTCATATCCCCATGCAACATCCTTTCTCCAATGTAAACAGCCCTACTTGCCTAATCTGCCTACATAGTCAAGCCCCTCCATTCCCCTTTAATTTAGTTACACTCTCTGAATTGCTTCCATTTCCAAGATGTCCCTTTTGTATATGGGATTCCAAAACTGCACCACATATTCCATAGGTCTTACCAGTGCCTTGTAAAGAGGGAAAATATATTTTTCTCCCTTGAATCTATTCCCCTCTTTATACAAGACAATATCTCGCTAGCTCTAGCCGTACTGTCTGGCATTGTTTTCTGCAGCCAAGTCTGTTATCTACCACAACCACCATATCCTTTTCCATTGAGATTCACTTAACACAGGGTTATTTAATGGTGTAGGTGCATCCAGGGATTATTAAATCGCAAATGCATCACCTTACATTTATCAACATTGAATCTCATCTGTCATTCTGCTGCTCATTGTGATAATCTATCTAGGTCTGCTTGCAGCAATTGCACATCATTTGAAGTTTCAAAGCTCTGCATAGTTTAGTGTCATCAGCAAACCAGAGACCTTGCTCTCAATGCCCCCGCCCTTCTAAGGTCATTTATAAACAATAAACACAGCGGCCCCAGTACAGAACCCTGAGGACTCCGCTAGAACTTTAGCCCACATAGATGTAGCTCCATTACCACCACTCTCGTTTTCGATCCAATAACCAGTTTCATCTATCCATGTACCAATGTTTTCTTCAAGACCACAGTCCTCAGTTTATACATTTCGCCTATGTGGCACAGTAATCAAAAGCTTTTGCAAAATCCAAATATACCACATCCACTGCTGTGCCTGAATCTAACTTCTTTACTTACTTCTTCATACAAACCATTAATTTGTCTGGCACGATCTATTTCTCCATAATCCATGCTGACTACTTACTAGTAAGATCATTTTTTCAAGAAAATGTCAAGAATGATCCCGTACAAAGCACCTTCCCTACCACTGATGATAGGCTTACAGGTCTATAAGTTACAAAATTAATGTGCCAGATGGACATCATTCGCAAAGTGAAAACGGCAAAGGCAGTTCCAGAATATTGATAGAATGTCTTGGCCCCTTTACTGTCCCCTCAAGGTAATGCTGCCTCACACAGAAGTTGGATTATTTTGCAGACCATTATTTAATCCAGTTTTAAGCTGGATAGATCGTGATAGACGTGGAAAAACGTGCCTGTGTTTGTTGGCCTCCAATAAACACGGCCTTGTTCACATGACGACCCCTATTCCTACACCACTGGCACCAGGGTTGCCAGGCGTCTCTATTTGGACAGTTGTCCCACTGCAGGGACTAAATCCGAATTCACCAGTCAGGGCGAAACTGTTCCTAGGAACAGACCTGGGGCAGCACCGGAACGCCCCTAACCCCGCCCCTCTGTATCTGCCTTGCCACTCTGCCTGGCCCCCTCCCACTTGCACGCCAGAGAAATCTAGAAACCCTGCGGCACTTTAGCACTTGTAATCACCCTGTAAAAAACAAGATACCAACAAAGTTCATCATGGTCCAAGCCAACAATAGCTGCATATTCAGCTGTTTTTTTTTTTTTTTTTTTGCGGCGGGGTTCCCACCTATGTAGCATGTGAGTAGGGCCTAACACCCATCAAAATATATAAGCCACTGGCCAGTATTTTATTTTTATTTCACACGTAACAGTACTAATATACAGTCTAGACCATTGATATACTGGTCTGGTCCTACCATGGACCTTACTATGACACACTTTGTAGACCTAATCCTAGTATCGAACACCCGTCGGGACAAAACTCTTTTTGTACTCGCCTAAAGGTTAAGGAGAACCTCAGCTTACTATGACCTTCTGGATTTCTATTAATTATTATTAACATTATTTTTGCCACTTTGATGTCTGCAACTCTCCTTCTGTCTGCTGCTGCTCTCAGAAATCTAATTATGGGACCAGTTCATTGTATTCCTCCCATAAATCTATGTATGGGTTTAATAGACTTCTCCGTCGCTGTTCTAAACTGCATGCCTATAATTGCATGCATCTGAAATGCTGATCTGATTTTTAGAGAGCAATTTCCTGGCGAATAACCGATTCCAACATGGTTCCTCACGGACCAGAATTCTTGTCCAAACCCAATGTCAATTAGTGAATCAGGTTAATCGTAAGTCCCCAGGCGGAGATACGAAACCCTGACTTTTTAACTTCAATATTTAAAGAAGATATGCTGCCCTCAAACGCCAAAAGAACTTCTTTACATTTCCACAAGAAATGGTTCTTAAGGAAAAGAACCTAAAGTCCTTGTGATTGCAATTGCTGAGGTTATATGAATCAACAAGAAGAGTGTTGCGAGTCCTAATGTATAGTGACCGCGAGTTCTGCATTTACACACTGGCCCCCAATTTACAAGACAATCGTTTATTCCCTTTAATTAATTTAATTTATTTGTATCAACGGCAATAAAATTTCAATTCGTTTCCAAATGTTTTTTTTTTTATTCCTACATTTATTTTTCTTTTGGTGGAACACTAACTCATAACAACACATGTAGTGGGCGGTTTCCTTGCTTGCTTGTGTAGTCTGCCACCCTTGTGAACTTGTTTTGAGCTTGTTCATGGTAAAACTATTTATGACCCCCCCCCTCCTTGAAAATGTTTGCGCTTTGCCCCTGTTCAAAACTAAACTATCAATAAAAGTACCTGGGCAAGGGAGGTAGGAATTGATTAATTCCTACCCCCCCTACGTATTGTTTCAAGTGGCATGTCCACCCCAAAACCAAAATTTAAAAACCCACTACTGATACGGCCCCTCGAGTCGGGGGGAATCGGGCCCATTGTTAAATCATAGCCGATCGCGTCTGTTCCCTATGGACTGCAACAACTGTCCATTTTTTGCCGCCGACCACACTGTTTGGTCCCCCGACGCGTTCGCTAGTAAGCAAACGCTGCTGGCTTGCAGTAGTAACGCTCCGTTGACCCGCTAGTAGCAAACGCTCGCT